>JANLJB010031022.1:0-43003 GCA_026212285.1 Bursera cuneata | reverse complement strand
TGTTAGTTAGAGGAATTGTTTAAATAGGAGGGGAGGCCATGTGTTTGAGGAGGATGAGTTGTTGAGTGAACTGTGTATGGAGGTGAGTAGCCCTCGAAGTCTACTATTTCATCTATAAATTCCTATTATCTTTTCTGAATCTCTGCAATTACTCTTTCTCTTTCTGTAACACTTAAATTGATTGAGTAAGGACCATCAGAATAGAGTTCTTGGTTAGCTGGGGAAACTGGTTCTTAACAATTTCAAATTAGGCATCATTAGCCAAAGCAAACGGCTGTTACAACAAAAGAAGTATAAGTTCTGATGAGGGGGCAAATAGAATAAAAAATCAATTATTAATATAGTTTAGTGGTAAGGCTGTCTAACAGGAAATTTTACTATCGTTTGTATTACTATATCCTAAAATAAATAGATTCAAAAAATGAAATTTCTAGCTCCAGCCATTTAATGGTAGCCAAACCTCTGGTTCGTACTTACAGAATATCAGTGTGAATGGCTAATGCCATTGATCAAAGACATTGTACGATGACATAAAATTGTACTAAAAAACAACAGTTAAAAGCCCAGGTTGAAATGACTTTAAACTAAAATATTCTCCTGATTAAAGCTAAAATACTATCTGACTTGCATATTTCTAATCCTCAATAACTACACAAGATAACAACTTTGCTCTGATGCACATAGATGGTAACAGAAAAGAAAAAGAAATGCGAATCATTTCTTAGACTAAGCTGCAAAGCTATCAACTATTGAAGGTAGTCAGTCACATCTCACCTGTCCTCTCATAAGCATTTCAGATTTCTTCAACTTCTTCATGGCATAGATATCACCGGATTTCTTCTCCCGACACAATCGGACCTGAAGTGTGGAATTATGAGCCAAAACATTCTCCATATTGACAATATATGATTGAAAAATGTATGTCAGAAACAGAAGAGCAAAAATTGGAACCAAAAAAACAGTTAATCATGTAGCTCATTTGAAAATGATGAATCTCTGATGAATTGCAAGTATGCCATGTCAACTTCTAACCTCACCAAAGGCTCCCCTCCCAATGATGGTCAAAAGCTCAAAATCATCAACACAAATCTTGTGCCTCTTAAGTCGCATATACTCTGTCTCTTTTCTCTCCAAATCTTTGATGAGATTGATCTGTTCCTCCTTAGGCACGTCTGAAGAAGCTAACCTTCTTTCCAACACCCACCGTCTGCAATGAAGGCAACTTGTGTTAGAATTTTTGAAATATTACCTTTTCAGTCAGTTTGCACAACCCAAAGGAGTTTATCAAACTATAAGACTAAAGAGTAGATATAATAAGTAAAAATCTAAAGCTAAGTCATCCAAAAGCCATCTTTTAACATTGAAGCTTTTTTTAGATAAAGTTTTGGTTATTACCCTTCTTCAAGTGGGATCCATCAGTTAGATGAAGCGCTATATAACATGGAAAATAGAAAATTTTTAGATGCAGTTTTATCAATCGTTACTACAACCAAAACTTATGGTACAAATAAAAATCTACCCAGCTGTGCCACAGAAACCTGGTGAGGTTCTGATTATCATATAAAGGGATAATGCATGAGACTGCCAAGTAAAAAATTACTATAATACGTTTCCTCAAGGCCTAACTCATAGTTGTGATTCCATACTAATACATGCAGATCTAAATATATAGATTCCGGGGATTTTCAATAAGTTCAATAACATATTCATCCTGCTCGACAACTAGACAACAGTATAACACTCTCCCTTCCATTTGTTTTCCTTGTTGAGTGTTGCAGCTATACTCGCAGATGTCCTTATCTGAACTGATAATACACAGTTGTTATAAGTCAGTAAAACCTCTAGTCATAAGAGAAATTTCAATTTGCCATTAGTTTACCAACTCGAGACTTGGGTTAAAAATTTGTGGAAAGGACACAGATTGTGGCCCTTTGATCGTTTTGTAACTTCAGGACGGATTTTCCATATTCTAAGAGTAAATTTTATGAGAAAAGGATCGGCTTTTGTACAAGCTAACTCTTACTACCTAGTAAAAAACACTGGGCAGGCCCACGCTTACTGAAGCAGACCCTTGTCTAGATCTTGTAATCAATATCTTCCTGTCGGTTTTCAGAGAAAATAAATGTATATACAGGAAGGAAGAAGTACATGATCTTAGAACTTCATAACGAGAAATAAATCCCTTAATCATCTCTACCAACTACTCTAGCTCGAAAATTACTAAAAATACATCAAGCATTCCAAACAGACAAAATTAAGGATTGCCAAAAGTATTGACAACAGAAAACACTTCCAGAATCCAACTAATCAGATTTGCTGATCCAATCCAAAAATTACTAACGAAATTAAGTAAAACGCAAGCTAAGAACTTCAAATCTCAAGTCTTATACTATCTTAAGGTTCAGAAATTTACTACCTCTCCTTCCCCTTAATTTCTAAAGCATCAAACACAACAAAGCATTGACAAATAGCAACCAAAAAAAAAGAAAACTCACTCCAACAGTTCAGTTAGTTTAAGCTGATCAGAACATTCATAATTTTCTTAGAATCCGAAAAAATAACCCATTTTCTCAGCTAACAAACAGACAGTGACAATTTTTATTACAAAATTAATGAGTTCTATGCACCTCTCCTTCCGCTCTTGAATATTCTTCATCTGAGCTCTGTAGTGATTCTCTATGAACTGCTTCGCCGCTGCCACCTTCTCCATCGTCAACCTCGACCCTAACACCTCCTCGTCCTCCGTCTCCTCCATCGTATTCTCTCTCTCTCTCTCTCTAAAATTCCTTCTTCTGAGTGTTCTTATTAATTGCAACGACTAGGCGAAGATGCCAGACTCACTGTGTACATACACTCACTTCTCCACCACTTGTCACATGACACGTTTATATTTAATGCACATACTCAGTGTTTCACATGGTTTTGGAAGCAGGGGATCTGCGCGGTTTGTTCACTATGCAATAAGTTTAACGATTGTTATCAGTGACGAGTGATGGTGCACGCTCTCTAACTCATGCGTGTGGTGCACTCTTAGTTGGGGTAGAGAAAAAGTGTCGCTTTCGAGTCATAGATGATATTTTAACACATTTTAGTACAGGGAGGACCCACATGTTGGCTGTGATTGGTCTGTGTATCCACTTGCCTTGGATACGATGTGGTTTTATTAATTCTCGAGTCAGTGATTGGGTGTCACTGCTTAAAGTGTGGGGCTCTGGGCTACATCTCTTGTCTGACACTCACACCAACATTTATTGTGTAAATTCATCATTTTCTCTCACTTTTGAGCTGTGCAAATTAATAAAAATTCTAATTACAACTAATAAATCAATTATATCACTCTTAATAAGTTACAATCTTTCCAAATTCTGAGAGATCATGATGAATCGTCCGCCGTTGATGATTAATCAAGCGGCTATAAAACAAAGGGACAGGCTGACTTTGGTAGACTTGTCTCTTCTTGTGCTTAAATTAATAGTAAAAGTACACAAGCGTTAATGTTTGTATTTAAAGAATAAATAAATAAAGTAACAGTGAAATCTAGCTGTGATCTGGCGACACTAACACTCTGCCAGGACAGAAGTAATATTATCTGGTGGTGTGGGTTGTACCATAATTATGCCCGAATGAGGTGTCGTACCACCCTGCACGTAGGTATTCCTTGTTCTGATTAACGTGGCGTGTTCTGATTGGCTAAAAGGGAAACATAACAAGGCAAAGCCAGTGATCATCGTTATATCATGTGATAGCATTAATGGGATATGTAGGCCCTCACTCCGTCTGCTTGGGGTGATGCCACGCCGTTAAATCGCTTTTCGTCGTTAACCATCCAATTTTAGCATTGACTGCTCATATTAATTGAAAATAATTAATTAATGAAAAAATTCCAGTAAATGGGATGGAACAAATTGCATTTGAGTTTTGACCGCACATAAAAAAATTTAGATATGGGCATATGACAAAATCATTATATATGTCGAATACGGATATTCAGTAGTATTTGATAATATTTATTTTATTAAATAATATATAAAAATATAAAATAATATATATATATATTTAGCACGAGTTCTTCGAACAGCTGTTATATATGGTGTATCGTTGAGATCTGTTCTAAAATGACAAAACAAAATAATATAAAATATTGTAAAAAAACAATAAACACGTGGAAGCAACGGCTGAGATAGACGGAGGAAATTTAGTATTAATAGAACAAAGCTGTTGTACAAAGACAGACTTGAATAATAATAAAATATTTGTATGTTCAAACAAACGTTCGAGTTTGTAAAGCCCAACTCATAATTATTATTTTAAAACCGCATCGAGGCCACGCTTGCTACTACTTGCTATAAATTTTGTTAAATACAGGTGTGATATATAATATGAAATATTATGGTCGTGAATATGAGAATAAAATATGTACGATTAATGTAGTACCCTAAGCTATGTGCATGCATTTATGGTAAGCAAAGAAAATAAATATGGAAATATATCAATCAATTTGAATGATACATATTGAATGGAGATAACGATGTCATCACTAATAAATTATTATAAACAATAAAGTTTGTTATCATTTCATTACTATAAAATAAAAATAATGAGAAACAAGTAATCATTTTATCTTTTACCATTATGATTTGGAAAAAAGAAAAAGTAAGAATCAAATTATAGCAATAAAGATATAACTTATGGTCATAAATATTACTCCTACTAAAGTGTGAATTATTCAATGACTCAGGCTATTAGGACTTAATTTTTTTGACTTAATTTCATACATTTTTTTATATATATTCATTTTTCTAATATAATGGTGGAAAGAGTTGCTGAGTTTATATAAAAAAAAACTATTTTTTAACTTCTCTTTCCCATCAATAGATTATCATAAATCAACGGTTATTAGATAGTGTGTAAAATTAAATAAAAAACATAAGTCCTAATAGCTTGACCCATATTTAATTTATCATCAATATTTATCTGTATATAATATTCTATTATAAAACGAATATAAAATGTTAATTTTAAAAGCAACTTTATCTTACGAACCGGAAATGCCAAAACTAATACATACCTATACACACACACACTACATACACCTTTAAATAATTTGCTTAAAAACTAATGATCTCCTTATAGTTTGGACATGGGATAGTATCATTGATTGCCCTGTTGTTAGACTGATATTAAGAGAAATGTGACTTTCGTATTTGATGAACTCCTTTATGATTTAGTAAGGGGGTGTATTCAATTAAGACTTTTAAAAATTTTTTATAAGTGAATGACTTTTATAAACTTATAGATTTCTAATAACTTTTATAAACTTTTCATGATTATGAAAGACTTTTATAGACTTTCATTTTAATAACTTTTATATACATTTGTAGACTTCTGTTAAGAGATTGACAAATATTTATAGACTTTTTTAGCAAGAGATTGATAAATTTTTATGGATTTCAAACAATATAATATACATTTCATAAATAAATAGATAAATCTATAAATAATTCTAATTAGATAAATAAATAACTTAAATATCAATTTGTTACTAACTATTGAAAAGTGGAAAGTGACATATTCCATTAAACCCAAAAAGAATTGGTTGTACTCATTTCCTTAATAATTATATACCGCCTCACTTGGCTTTTGTATTTTATAAGTCAGTAATAGTCGAAGTGATTCAACCAGCGATCTCTTATTGAATTTAAGATTAATAGTCAACAATCTGATCAAAGGTCCCAAACAGAGTACTAATTTGATAAAACAATTTAGTCATGTAATAAAAATTGTTTGGCGAGTCAATTTTTTTCTCCAAGTCAAATTGTATAAACAATTTGGATGTTTGTGCTGCTCTAATTTTTTAAAGGAGTTGCCTATTATCTGCAGCAAAAACTTTCCAAAAGAGATTCTATCCGAATAAATCATAATCATGATATTGAACTGATTTTGAGATTTTATCAAGCTTACAAAAGACAACATAAAGTAGATTATATCCGAAGGTAGGAACAAAATTTACGGGAGTTTGAAACTTTTTCTACAAATCTGAAGAGTATGGCCAACTTATGCTACTTGATAGATTATTTGAGATTTGGTTTTTTGCTTATGCTAGGCTATATTTTTAGCATCATGCAGTACAATATTACTTAGTTGTACATTTTGAAACTAAGATCACTAGTTTTCTAAACAACAAAGTTAATATGAAATCTATTATCAAAATGAAGAAACACATAAAAGTCAATATAGATATTTAATTTGGAATTTTAAGTTACTTGTAATCTTAACTTTATTGGATATATATGGATTATAGGAGGACAACCTTTAAGATTATCTATTTAACAGTTACTAATGTTATCAGCAACGTGTATTTTGGAGGTCCCATTATTGGATGGCTGTCCATGTTAATGATGATTTGAAATTATGGATTCTAGTTAATAGGACATTTGTTTTCATTAGGAGGGGCTATTTGCACCTATAAAAATACTTCGAATACATTTTTTTATACACATTGATAAACGAATAGTAAGATTACGAAGCGTCAAGTTGCTCTCAACTTCCATCTCCCTTACCGAACCCAAATCAGATCAGAACATCTCAGATTGACCGAGATGCCATTTTTTTCTGACAAAGGAGAGAAAGAGCATTGCATTGTGTTGGGTTGTGAGGAGAAGGAGAAAGTTGTTGGGTTGGTTATATAGATGAAATGGAAAATGAGAGAGATGAGGTGTTATTTGTTTTCTTATGGGAAGGTTTTTTTTTGCCATATCACGTGTGAGAATGGTAATTTTTTTTTCTCTATAAAAGTTGAAAGTCTTTCAAAGTCATTATAAATACTGAGAAAGAAATTATGAAGTCTATTATTTATATTTTCTACTAAAAAGTCTCTTATATAAATAGTCTATAAAAGTCATTAACTTTTTGAATACTACATGACTTTCATAGACTTTAAAAAAATATTGATTAAATACCCTAAGACTTTTACAGACTTTTTAAAAGTTTTTAAAAGTCTATATTGAATACCTTATGATTTTTATAGAGTATTTAAAAGTCTAGAAAAGTCTTAATTGAATATAATCAAACTTTTTAATTTTATAAAAATCTTTAAAAGTCTTAACTGAATACACCCTCTTAAGTTTTAGTATTTTTAGAGTAATGAATGTTCAGAAAGACAATTTTACCTCTATTAACACAGACCACTGAACCCAAATCAATTAGAAACTTAATCATAAATTAATTTAACCTAAGTCTAAATCAATTAACCTAATAGTAGAACACTAATCCTTTTGTTTTAAGAAAAAAAGTAATCCTAAAATCAAGTGTTGCTGTTGCTGTCTTTTCCTTCTTTCTCTAGTGATGTTGTGGTGTGTCTGGGTTGTTCCTTGCTGCTTTAGTTGCCATGGGTTTGCTAGGTTTTCCCTTACTGGTTTGGCTGTTATGGTTTTGTTTGCTGGGTTTTCCCTCTTGGTTTGGCTGCCAAGGGTTGCTTTGTTGGTTTTTTTTTTTAGGAAAATTATGAGAAATAATAAAAAAATAGGGGGTCTTTTTATTAATTATCAATCTTAGATTTTTATAAATTTTCTAATGACTATTATATCTCTCCATGTATAATATATAAACTTGTATTTTTCTTCTCTAATACTTTTAGGTGGATGATAGTTATCGGATAATCATCAAACTCATCGAACAATCATTAAAAAATTATCAGATAGCCATAAAAAATTAAACAATCATCAAATTCATATTGGATAACAACTTAAAAATTATCAAATTATCGTTAGACTAACTGGACAGTCACCAAACTATTAACCTATTAATGATTCAATCACGATTGAATTAAAAAATATTTTTATCAAAACAACTATCAATAATTTAATTAATTATTTAATTTTAAAGAGCCCTTAATTTTTATTATTTCTTATAATTCCCCTAATTATAATCCCTTAAAAACAAATAAAATCTATAATTTTATTCATAATTTATCATACATCATATATCATATAGACTCCCTACACTTCAAGCTTCAAAACCGCCATTCAAAAACTGAAAAAGCTGAGAGAGAAGGGCATGGGTGATCCTTACTACAGATACGATGCTCCTGCAGAGAGAGGTGCGTGTGTTTCGCTTCCTTACATTCTTGGTAAAACTGACTTCTTTCTTTTCAGTCATTCTGTTTGGTTGATGAGAAAACCTCAGAAAATAAAGGAAAGTTTAAGTGAAAACGGAGGCATGAATTCTGCCACGAGTATTTATTTCTATTTCGTTTTGATATCCAATCAATTGATGGTTATGGTTTGTGTAGCGACGCAATTATGTATTAAAAAAGGAAAAAGAGGTTTCTTTTGGGTTATAAATGTAATAATATTAATATGTATATTTTGATTATGATAATCCTCAATTTAGATGGTAATGATTAGGTTTATAGAATTTAAAGGGTGCCAAAAATGGTGATACGCACAAAATCGAGTGTTTTGAGTCTTGGGATTCTTGAAGGGTAGGATTGTGAGCTTTGGTTTTGCAGTTCTGCAGAATAATATGCTTTTTGGGCTAAGAATTTCAGTTGTTTATTATCTCATTTGGAGCAATGCTTACCTCCTTGCAATTGTACACTGCAAACGGAGTTGATTTTAAGACTTGCAATATCTCCTTGTCTTTCAATATGATCAACTAGATGTAACTTTCTGATCTTTGCATATGTAACTGATCACTTCTCAGATACTAGATGAAGTGCCTTGGCCTCTTCGGGAAGAAAGTTGTTTTGGTTTTCCACTGCAAGAATTTGTTATCCTAGTTAAGGGCTGATGCAACTTATATAGAGAAGAATGTACTGCATTACTTAAAACTTTAGCCTCTCTCTACTGCCAGATGTTAGGGGTTTGTTATAGAACTTTCCAATACCTAATCCAAATGCTTCGTAATTGTTCCACCATTCTCAGTTTCTCACTTCTTTAGTCAACTTAGTTTGGAAAATATACCCTTGTTCTCCAAGTTGGTCATATGAAGTCATGATGCTCAGGTGGCTGAATCTTGCTCACATGAGGAGAAGTTCTATACAGGAGATGGATTCTATGAGGGTTTGGATTCAGTGATCACTTTTTCACTTCTAGAGAAGGAAGGAGAGTCCTCCAAATATACCCCATTACACAAGTAAGGATTCCGTATGTAAATCTGCAGAATAACAAAATAGGTTGTCTATAAATGAAAAACTAAATCTCAAAGTTCTACAGGCATTTGGAAGGTAGATCTGCCAACTCCTTCAGATTTCAGATTACCACCAAATGAGTTGTAGTTTTAAAAGGTTAATTTTGGTGGGAAACCCAAATTATAATCTACCCTTCAGCTATGACCTATCCAAATTGGTAGCAGTTGGCTGAACAAACCTGAGAAAGCCAACTTGGAACCTTCAGTTACTACTGCAGTCATAGTTCAGTCTTCAACTTTTAACCCAAGCCATTGCTCTGCTCCATTAGTGACACTCAGGTTCTTTCAATCTCATGTCAAGTGTCCTTTGGTTATTTGAATTTTAGCTAGACATGTGGTAATTCCTTCTTGATACTTTGTTTCCAGTCTTCATAAATGCCCTTACCACTAATTATGCTTTTAGTGCTTCACTTTCAGATTTCACCAGTCACTGTGTTAGAATATAGGAAAAACAGACAAGCTTAATATATTGTCGTTGTTTACAATTTAATTGATTAAAAGTAGAATATTCTTGTTACACCTTATGTATTCTTGTACTATGTCTGACTAGTATGTTTTTCCTCTGCATTCTTTTTTCTTGTTTCTACATGGATTTGAACACGGATACATTGGTGGTGCTTATTGTAACAGGAAGTGTTGCAAGGCCCAGCTTTTCTGGCTACCTTCCATCTGAGGCACCCATGTTTCCATCTCATCAACCTTCAGGTTCTACTGATTTGCGAGGCGGTGCTTCTGATTTTCCACAGAGAGAAGTAAGAACTTCACTGTAGAGCAAGTAGTCATTTTATAAATGATGTATGTAATGAGGGTATTTCTTGTTCCTTCTATGCTTTTATTTTTAGGTAAATCCAGTGCGTCCTGGGGCATATGGCTTGGATGATGCTGCAGGAGTTGGAGTTCATCCTGAACCTGTTAAGGGTGGAATCACAGCAGGAGCTAGTGTGACGGGTTACACACCTCCTCTACAAGAACCAAATTTAATAGCCCAAAGACGGGATGCGGCACTAGGCATTAGTCCCACAATTCCTGATATGATTAAGGAAATGCCCAACTCTTTCAGAAATGTTAATGGCTCCCCAGCCATAAAAGGAGAATCAAATATTCTGTTTGTTGATGGGCTCCCAACAGACTGTACCAGAAGAGAAGTAGGTCGTATCCTTTTGCATTTTTCTGCTTTTGTACATACATTATTTGTCTGCACAAATATGTCTTGCTAATTTGTGACATCTTGAGCTGCCTGGTGCTTTATTGGATTTCATGGTGGGACATTTGGATCTTGCTCAGAACTGTAAATAACATATGATATAGAAGTTTTGAAGTGAATTTTTTTCCCAGAATTTTTGAGTAGTCGCTCTGTCACACAAGGACATTTACCTTATCGTGCTATGAAAATAAAAATGAATGTTCTTGAAAGTCCATTAATTAAATCGCTTTGTTCTCTCCTTGACATATAATTAAAGATCTTTTTCGTCCATTTATCGGCTATAGGGAGATCAGAGTTGTTCACAAGGAGCCCAGACATGTAAGTTTACTACTTAACCTATGCTACTATGTTGGAAGGCATGGCCTTCAATATTGAGATGAGATATGCCTCTTAACAATTTGGGTCAAACATGGTTTCAAGTGTCTATGCACATGCTTCTTCTCAAGAATGGTTAAGAATTTTTGCTTATTTGACATCAGCAATTATTCTGATGGATTACATGATTACTTGAGTTCGATTTGGAGTGGCTGTAATCTTGTTGATTATATTTTGCCCTCTGTTTATAGCATCATAGTTTAACTCAAGTTGACTTGATGAAAATTTACAGAACTTGGGATGGACTATATGGATTTTTTATTGCTAATTTGCTCTGTTTGGCCTCATATCTTCTGTAACTTAAGTCATTGGATCTTCCTGGAACTTGAATCAGGGGGTAAAGTTTTTTGGTTAGGTTTATCACGCCCCACATCAAAAGATATTCTGAAATTTTACAAGGCTAGTTGACTGTTATATTCAACTTATGTTAAGATTTTGCACTCTGTGTCATTATATTCGCACCAAGCAATCTTTTTTTGCTCGTCAGCTTTTTGTCATATATTAGTTGTTGATGCTCATCTGATTACAATGCTACTTTTATATATTTACGTTTTCTGAGTTTTATATTTTTCCCAATGAATGAGTACATTGCAGAGTGGAGACCGTGCTATGGTTTTGTGCTTTGTGGAGTTTGTTGACTCAAAATGTGCCCTGACTGCTATGCAAGCTCTTCAAGGTAATACAAGAATTTTGTTAATTTGATCTTTCTATCAACATATTTGTTAAAAACCTTTGAGCGTTTTCGCCTTTTCTTTTGGAGACTAATGGGAAAAGTATCTTCTGTATGCTTGTGAATGCATAACCAGCATATGCCTTATGTTTAAAGCAGTTTATTGTTTATGATAACACAATGCATTGATTATACACTTGTTTCAATATTTTGAGTTTTTCACATAATGGCAGCCAGTGTTTACCGGTTGACCTTATACTAATATATGTTTAAGAATACTCAACTCATTTACACGCAGAACATCTTCAGTAAAATTTGTTTATTAGATTTGAAATTTAAGGACATCCAATCAAGTAATTGTTTTGCTTGGAAATAGATTATCTAACAGGCTGTGGAAATGTTTGTCTTTTCTACAGGGTACAAGTTTGATGACAAAAAACTCGACTCCCCTGCCTTAAGGATTCAGTTTGCACATTTTCCTTTCCGGCCATCTGATGATGGTGAGCAGAAGACTGGAATTCCCCGGTTGAATAAGTGAATAGTTGGATGACAATCCTTATAGTTGACTTGGATGTGTGACAACATAGGAACAGACAATCCCATTTTGAACTGTATAGTATTGAGCTGTTGTATGGAGCTGCCTAGCCATTCTCATATAAAATCAGGTTAGGGGATTAGCTTGTACATTTTAATTTGTGCTCGGCCCTTGACACTTTTTGCTTAACGTAAATGTACCTCAAGGAATGACCATTTCTCCCAAAATGATAATATTGACCTCGGAGATTGAAGATGCTCATTTAATATTTCTGCGTGGTAAATGTTTTCATATATATATATATATATATATATATATATCACATCGTCTTCCTCCTTGCCAGAATCTGATTATTGATATTTAATAAAAATTTAATATTGAAACGATAGTTGATTTGATCTTAAGAGATAACATAAGGCGTTGATAATGGTGACTAAAATTTTGTATAATATTTGAGTGATATTATTCCAATTAAGATTGTGAAATGAACTGTCATCCAGACTCTTGGATAAGTTGGGACTAATTCTAGAACCGAATGTTGTGAACAACAAATTACATCATATTTTCTAATAATGAGAAACCATTCAAAAAATAAATTCTAAATTCTTGAATGTTCTTTGATTAAGATATTTGAGTGCATTTAAGTCAAATCCACTGGAAATTAAGGTTAAGGAACTTAACGTCAGTTGAAAATGATTTAGTAATTTACTCTCAGTATATAAATCAGTGTCAAAGCGGCATTAATCTTGAAAGAATATTCGATAAAGCGCCATCTGAATCAGTTTTTCTTCTAGTTAACAATGAAGGGATGATTCATGACGAAGACATTAAAAAACTAAATGCAAAATAGTTTAATATGAAAGAGAGTCACTGTAGTACTCGAAATTGGAAACTAATTTGTCCTTGAAGGGTAAGGATTTGCCTGATATCAAATTGAGCACATTGTGCTTCTGGGATCTTTATCCTATGCGTAGATGATATGAATAAGCTACAATTTTGCAAGACATTAATTTTTCTAAACATTCGAGTCACATTAGAACTTACAAAAGAATATGTAAATGTAATTTCATCCATCTCTTATTTGTTGCTGGAAGTATGGGAACTTAGAAGGTTACATTGTTTGTTATCTTTGGTTATAACTTAAAAGCTACAAAGAAGACTAACAATAATCAGCAATTTGAGGGAGGGGCAAACACAATCTTTTACATTGCCCCTTCAACAAATTAGCCAGGATGAATCACTACAAACACAAGTGTAATAACTCATCAACAAAAGAATCATCAACTCATAGAATAAACAAACACAACTCTGTTCCACTACAAAAAGGTAGTGCCTGCAAGGCCATGGTGCAGAAGATTGTGAGCAATTGCATCTCTGGCCTTCATTGAGCTCGCCGATCTCAGAGCAATCTCCGGGACCATGACATCGTCGACAAGCTCAAACTTCAAGCTCGGATCAATTTCCTCCTTCTTCATTTCACAAATATTGTGCAGCACACAGCA
This sequence comes from Bursera cuneata, assembly GCA_026212285.1. Taxonomy (NCBI): domain Eukaryota; kingdom Viridiplantae; phylum Streptophyta; class Magnoliopsida; order Sapindales; family Burseraceae; genus Bursera; species Bursera cuneata. Next base: position 29,528 of record JANLJB010031022.1, on the reverse strand, counting down.
AGCTCCGAGAACCACTGGCAGGTCCTGTAATTTAATCTCTGTCCTTTTCTGCAAGCAACTCCACCTTCCTTTCAGTCTAGCAAATGCATCTTTAGCAACCCCTTGAACCTCTCCAATCTTCTCATTAAACGCATGTTGAGTCCAGGTCAAATTCTGCTGCGAATAAGGCACCAAAACCCAATCCAATAAAGGATACCCTGAACCTCCAACAATCCATACACCATTTAAAAGACCCCCACTAGCTCTCTGATACAAAGCAGACTTCTCCAACACCTGATCATCAGGCATTGAACCAGGCCACCCAATACACACATCAGTAAACACCCCATTTGGATCCACAACACCTTGTACTGTAATAGAGTAAGATGTCTTCTGATTCCTCTCAGTGTGGCGCTTGTTAAAGTAAGCTGCAACACTGATTTTTGGAGCTATAATTGGAATATGAGTGGTATACATTGAACCAACAACATTTGGTATTCCAGACATGGCTTCAAACTCATCTTTTATCTTCCTTAAAGCATCTTCATCAGGCCATTGCAAGTACTTTGGCATTAACACACTTCTAATAGCTGTACAAACTTCAAGAACCAATTTATGACATGTTGATATCCCTAAACCGAACCTTTTTGACACAAGTCTAAGTGGCTCACCCGTGGCAAGTCTCCAAATGCAAACAGCTACCCTTTGCCTCACAGGAATCGCATTACGCAGAGTTGTATCTTCCTTGGCAATCGCAGAATTCAACTCATCACAAATCGTATCAAACGTTTGCCTTCTCATTCTGAACCATTTCTTGAACTCCTCTTCCGGGTAATCAGGACTGTTACACTCATCCCACCAAGCCTTTGACCGGTCTTTGACCCACAATCTCCTATGCTGAACCGTACCCGTCCCCGCCCCGGTTCCCGGCTTGGCTGATTTTTCTACATGGTTATCAGACTCTGCCGTGGTAACAGCAGCTATGGTGGCAGCAGAGGAGGCCAGAGCACGTGACTTTTTCTTCTTTATCCGTTCAGTTTCTTCAATTTCTGTGTAGAAATTTTGAAAATTGGAGTAGTAATCCAACATGGTTCTCGTCTTCTTGTCGTAATTTGTTTGAAAGGACGATTTTTCTTCCTCGGAGGCCCTGCTCTGCTCCTCTTCATCGCCCTTCTCTTGTTCTTCCAACAACAACAATGAAGTAATGATACCCTTTAAATCTTTCTTCTTGACTCCCCCATCTTCTTCCTCCTCATCTTCGAAAGATTTGTTTTTGTTGTTGTTGCTCTCTCGATCATCACTCTTGACACCATCTTTCCCATCTCTTCGTCTCCGTTTTCTGACGTTAGAGGCGGTTAAGGTGGAGTCGGTGTCATTCATTTGTAGAAGAATCGAAGTGGGGTTGGAAGCAAAGTTTTAGTTTTAGTTTTAGTTTTAGTTTTAGTTTTCTTGGTTTCAGGATTTCATTTCATCAGATATAGATAGTCATATAAGGACAGAAAAAGAATGGAAACAAAAGTCATCGTTTTTGGGCGTTTAATGGTGTGAACGCAGTGTGAACACAAAGATTGAGAATACGGAAATGAAGGAGAGTTTTTTTTTAAAAAAAAAAAATCAGCAATTGGGAAGCTTCTGTCTTCATTTCATTCATAAATACAATTCACTTCAGCTGCAATACAATGTCAATGTCAATGTCAATGTCAAAGCAGGAGAAAACTTTAAAAAAAGAAAATAATACAAAATAATAATAGTAATAAAATACAAAAAATGGGTCAATCATCATCATCCGTCACAAGGGATGCAAGCCTAGCTAGGATAGCTATTAGCTGATGAGTTCAATGAACAATTAAAAAAACATGTGTTAAGTGTGAACACGGCAATGGACAAGTATCGGTAGAATAGCAGATGTGGGGTGGTGGGGTTAGGTGTTGGACGGTGACTGTGGATTACGCAGATGTGGATGGGATGGGATCTCAACCCTATGCTATGCTTAAACATGCTAAACCTTACACGTAACTTCCCAAATCTTCACATCTGGGTAACTACTCCCCATTTTACATATTAATTTGCATAAAAAAATTAGTTTGTGATGTTACTCTAATCAGCTCTACTTCTGTGGGTCGTTCTCTTTAACGATTTGTCTAATCTAATTAATATTTCTGGTATTTGAGGACGACCCATGTTATAAAATGGAAATTAGAAAAAAGGGTTTTGAAAGAAGCCTAAGAAGGTAACAAATCTCTTACTATTTTGATATTTTTTTACCATGTAAATCTTAAGACGGATTTCAATCATGAAGAAGATAATGGAGGTATGAAACATAGGGTAAAAGAAAGAAACATTGATTGATTAATAAGAGGAAAGGGAGGTGTGAGGGTGACTAGGCATGTTTGTTAAGAATTATGAATGTCATGTTTGACAAGGATATTCTTTTGCGCTGGCAAAAATGTGTTTACATTTGAAAGACGACATGCCAAAGTGAGGCCAAAACAGAATATTAGAATACTTGACGGAGAAGTGAAAAACAGAAGCTGGAAACATTATAATAAACTCGTTCAAACCAAAAGCGCTTCTTATTAGTCTTCTCTTCATACCGTTTTAATTAACTTTATCCCCTTCTTAATTATTGGTAAATAGAAAATTATGAAAGAGAAAACTTAACTTGGTATCATTGGATGGCTCAAACGTATCGAAATTGTAACCAAATCATATCATATTTTGTGTAGTGTGTAGCGTTGTTCTTTTGTTACTTTCCGACCACTACTTCCGAGAAATTCTACGAGCCAGCAACCTGTTTATTGCTTAAGAAATGGTTTAAGACTTGATATTCGCAGTAAAGTGATCATCTTGGCCTTTCTGGGATGTGGGTTTGCAACAAGTTTCAACAATATACGCTAGCTACTTTTGACCAAAGTGTGCAGACTGCGGCCCCTGCGTGACTTGTGCGAAGAAAATTGAATATGAAACCATAAGAGGAATGAACCAATTCCGTGACTATTGAATATTGCGGACCACAATGGTCCAACACTGATAAGAACAGTAACGAAATAGAGCAAAAATGGAATTCCAATGTTGAATTTTCTAGGTTTCTTGCAATAGTGTATGATCATGTAATGTATTTGAAGCCTCGGTTCATAGTTTTCCATGATGATTCTGGAATACTATTAAATTTCCATTCCGTAATATGAGATGATTGACAGCTATCTCAAAGATCCAAGGGATGGATGAGGCACAGGTCAAGTTTGAAAATTAGACACAAGTTATACAGATCAGTTAATTTTCTACCGAGCGCTGAACTGTCAAGCTTTGATTATAAGGCCTTGTTGGCCCTCGAACAAGTCTAAACTATGAAGATTTCTGATACACGTTTAAAGTTAAGACAGAGAAATGCTTCTTCTACCAGAAAGTCTTATGTAAAATGTACGTTTCTCCAATAACAATTATATATCTATACAATAACAATTATATATATATATTTATGTGTATGTGTGTGTGTGTGTTTAACATGTTAGGGTTCACCAGAGTTTATGCTAAAATTTGGGGGTCATGGGCACAAATTGGAATTTGTTTTTTTATTTCAACAATTGAATTACCCTAGATTAATGGTTATAGGTAGCTATAAGAAATTAAACAAAAAAATTTAAGGTTCAATATCCTAACCATATATATATATATATATATATATATATCAATTTTTAAAACCATAATTCATTATCATAATTAATAGATATGAGAATTTTTTTTTTTAAAGATGGAATGCTTTTATTGGAGGCGGCGAATAGGCCCATCCCAACTATGATCTTTCCCTCTTTTCTACCTCAAAAGATTCAATTTCTAGGTCAATGTCAACATTTAGTTAATGGGGCTGGCCATGATCCAATAACCTTCCCATTCATTGAAGGAATTGTAATTGCGGTCATAGTACCCTATGTTTACATAGCCATCCACTCATGGAAAATAAACAAAAGTATGTACAACGGTCTTGAGCTCTAACCATTTTGACCTACTTATTAGACCGATAAAAAAAAAATGAAGAAAAACATAGAAAAGCACCAATACCGAAAAGGATAGCAAGATGCATATGTAGAATTGCTTCTTTTCTGCCATAGATGGTCACAGGGATGAAGAAACCTAAGTATACAAAAATGAACCTCCGTGGTTTCTTCGACACGCTCAAATGATTGAAGAACCTTTGCATTGTCTAGTATTCAAAAGACATAGCTAGGACTATGACAAATTGGCATATGAACCAAATGATCACCTTTCATTCAGCCTTTAATGTTCACAAGCTCATACAACTATGGAAGGATAAATCAAGTAAGAGATTTGCCAGCCCATTCCCGCTCTCGCCTCTTTTGCTTGGCTAGCGTCCGGTTGAACTTTTCTTTCCCCTTTTCCAAAAGAGGGTCATGCACAACGTAGTCATTGGGGTCATCCTTACGAGACATGTTATCCTGCATATTGATTCACAGAAAAATTTAGGTCTAGTGAGGACACCAAACAGAATTTTATCTGTTCAATCACTTCCAAAATAATTATACTTTTCTCACTGCATGTTGAAGTTGTACTTCAAAATGTTAAACAAAATATCCAATTGCAATTATTTAGATACCATCATCCTTAGGTTCAAGTCACAATAAAAGAAAATTTGCAATTTTTTCAACTTCATTGTTTTATAAATGAGAATTTGCAATGTTTTCAACTTCATTGTTTTCCTTCCTCAACTTCAGAAGAAAGCAGAAGTAAAATGATCAAACATATAAATGCTAAAAATCTTCAGAATAAAATAATTTGAATTGCAGATGTCAGAAAAGATGAAGCTCACCTTGCCATGCTCAGGTGCAAACTTTAATTTTACATTTTTCCAATCAGATGTATCCTCATTTTCACCACCTTCAGACTTGTTGCTTGAGGCATTTGCTTTTTCAGTGAGGGCCTTTGTAAACATGTCTAGCTTTGCTAAAACCTAATAGTAGCAAAAAAAAGATAAAATAAAAAGTAGTAAGTACCATGATAACAGAGAAGTATGTTACATTAAAGAGCTACACAAAAAGGCAAAATAACATGATAACAGAGAAGTATGTTACATTAAAGAGCTACACATAAAGGCTTTTGCCTCTTTGCATCATTTCCTAATTTACATCATTCCCTGCTATAGTATTATCCAAATGGATCACTTAGCACACAGCCATTGCTAACAACAGAGAGTGAAGTAAAGAAAGGTAGGGTAAGAGAGGGGAAACTAGAATGCGACATAAACTTTTAACATATAAGGGATTCAAACAAGGATGAACACCAATGCTATAACATACTTCATCTTCACGTCCTTGAAGCCTGCGCTTCTTCTGTTTTTGCAATAGTCTTCCTCGTTCAGATGCACCCAAGAGCTGTAAATCTGCATCTGCATTAGCCATGCGTTCAGCTCTGACTTCTGACCCTATGCCCTTTTTCTTCAAGGACAATTTTTCCACCCTTGGTCGGTCATCATCAACACTTTCAGCATTAGATCTGATGAGATCAAACAACAATATTAGCAAGGATGGAACCGCCAAAGCTGGTGAAAAAAGCAATCTGTCAATTAGAGGGGACAAAGTTTAGGGGCAATTTCGTATTCTTTTAATTTTTTTTTGGCCAAATGAATTTGAACAATATACAGAAAGAATTGAATTTTGCATTTTAAAGATTAGAGAATGTGTTCTGTATCATTTTCTTCAAATACTAACTGAAAACGTTTAAAAAATAAAAATGTGGTTAGTGAAGTTTTTGAAAATGATAAAAATATTTTTTGTAAATCAATAGTATTAATAATTCTACTAGTCAAACTAAAATTATATGCTAAAACAATAATAAAAATAAATAACTTAAAAGTGCATTCTAACTTGAGAAATAACTAATGGAAATAAAGAAAACATCTTAAACTGCTTTCCATTTCCTTTCTAAAAGTTGGAAAATGATTTTTCTGCTCTCCAAAATGATTAATTAATGCAATTTTCTTTAAGGAAAAAAAAAAACCGCTGGGAATCTTCTGAATTACACTCGATTTCAGAATAAATAGCAAAATATTAAAATAGTTCTTTTACATCTTTACCTTGGAGCTGGAGCAGACATGTCATTATACTTTGGGCTAGAGTTCCCTGCAGAAAAATAAAATATAAATAAACAAAGACAACTCACTTTAACATGTAAAATAATCATGGACTAGTAATAAATGAAGGATGATTCCAATTGAAAATGTCCAAGCTATACATTCTAAATTTATCTATTAATATGTCAATACTCAAAAAGAGTATTAGGACATTTGGCAGATATTTCCTAGTAAAAAAATAAGAAAATAAAAAAAGAGTACTTTTGATGGATGTTTTCCAACTCAGAGTCTGGTGTGCAATCATAATACAAGGGTTTCAGCCTTACCATTACTCTTATATTCTTTTCTATTATTTTCCTCAACTGTTATTGGTACTAGTGACTCCATTCTATGTATGATTAAAAAAGAGAGAAAGAGTTCCATGTTATGGTATTACTATTCACATATTGAATAGTGCTGAGATAATTAAGGTACCATTGCGAGGCTTGTGCTTAGGTGGAACATCTCTCAGCTCCTTTCGTCTTCTAAGTATCTGTTGACGCATTCTTGCATCAAAGTTGGCCTCATCCTCTTCACTATTATCAGAGGAACTAGGTAATTCAGCTTCTGAATCTTTCTGTGGCTCTATTTTCTTAGAGCTTAGAGCTTCTCGTACAGTTAATTGGACTTCCCGAGTTTTGTCTCCAGATGTGCTCTGCATTGGAGAATTTATTGTAAACATTCAACCAAAAAAACAAATTTCCCATAATGTAATATTCGTTATTTACTTTTCAGGAAAAAAAATGTAGCACAATTACTTCATGATATTGGGTTGACACTGAAAGCTAAAGTCAGATCAAGGAGTGAAGTGCCAAAAGTTTTATACTTAAACAAATGATATACAAGCAAAAAGTGCCAAAGTTTCTTTCTTTGTTTATTCTTATATCACTGCAAAAAGTGCCATATATTTATTAATCATAAAAAGAGCATGAACACTAGCTAATGGATTATTACCAATCCTTTATCTTCCTTTAGAAGACGGGGATCATCCAAAACATCATGACTACTCTTGATCTTTTGTTTTACAGCTGCCAATTCTTTCTCCTCTTCTTCAGCTTCTTCTCCAAACGAGAGCAAGTTAAGCTTTCTGCATTGTCCAAATACCACATGCACCTTAAACAGTAGTGGTGAGAAAACACAATATGCATAATGTTATTTCCACCCAATCCTAAAGCTGACAATCCACTGGGTGAAAGAAAAAACTTACTTTACAGCTTTCTTCTTTGTATCCTTTTTTTCTGTATCAGTTGTGGTCTGGATTGAAGGCTTTGAGGGTACTCTTGGAACAATATCTTCAAAAGGGTTCCATAATACCTGAAATAACAATTTTTAAAAAATAAAAGAGTTCAACTCACTGAGTAACATACTAAAATCAATGACAAATTTTTGTATCAGATTACTAATATGCTTTACATAAGAATTGCAATCTCTTTTGCAAAAATCACAGATACAGTTTCCATTATCTTCCAAGAATATTCCGGAAATTGCTATTAAGCCAGAGACAGAATGCAAAACATAAAACATACCTCAACTGAGAGTATTTTTGGAGGTGGATCCAATGGCCGATCATTTTTGTCAGTGTCAACCTCACCTATCCTTAAAAGATTAAAAATTGAATCTCCGGTCACCTGAAAACAAAGAAATGAGTTCTTCTGCCACCTAAAATAGGTAGCAAATAAAACTTGAAAAAGAAAAAATCAGCATTACCTTTCCAAAAATAGTATTCTTCCGATCAAGCCAATCACATCTATCCAAAGATATAAAAAACTGACTCCCATTGGAATGCGGGGAGCCAGCATTTGCACATGCAACTAAACCTCTGTGGTTGAATCTTAGACGTGAATGGAACTCATCAGCAAAGGCACCTCCATATATGCTCCCCCCACCTACCAAATAGTTACAATGTCAATAAACAAAAAAGCAGCCCAAGATACCGATGTGCTATGTTGAGCAATTAGACAAACAAATTTTGTTTTCTCTTCCTTCATAGCAAGATCAACCCCAAATAATTCAAGTTCAAGTTCAGTTAATTTAAGTCAAACTTCAAAATAGGCCTACTAAGCTAATTACAAAAGCCTTATTTGAAGAAATTCTTTATACTTTTAAAGCTTGCATACTTACAAAAGTTTTTGCAAAGTTTGATTCTTACATAACTCTCACATCTCTTGTTACTGCTACAATTATGAAATTCATTGTTCATCCACCACTTTTTGTTTGTGAAGTCTGTTACGAAAGGTCAAATTAATTATATAAAATTCTGCTCAACTTTAGTTTCCTATTATTGGCCGTTCTATTGTAACAACTATATAGGCAGTTACTAATAGGATTTTAGTTCCTATTATTGGCCATTCTATTGTAACAACTATATAGGCAGTTACTAATAGGATTTTCTGCCAATTAGTAATCCCTATAAGTTTAGGATTCATTGTATCCTCGCACATATACATTTCATACCATTGAATGACTAAATTAGTCTTCAAAATCCTAATTATTCTTCTTTCTGGTATCAGAGTAACTATTCTTCATGACCTAAACCACTAGTTCGCTCCATCAAGTATCTATTGCTTCAAATGATCTTTTGTCTGTTCCAACAAACTAAATTGAAGTCATATCAGATACTATTACTGTTTTAGTCAGCCACTAAACAATGAAGGTCAAGAAGAACTACTCTTCGCCATCCACTCATGAAGATCCCAATACATACAAGTTGTATGGAAATCTCTCCAATATTTTGGGAGTATTTCTTGTAACTGAACCCTTAAAAGAAGATAGTTGCAATACATAGAGCTGTGCCATGGTAATCGCATTGTCACAGAACCAAACCTTTCTAGCAAGCTTTCATATACCCTAAATTGAGAGTTCTTATGCAAGTAGACAAACATGCACATGAGACCAACTAGACACGGATATTATCACTGGACTGCAAATGCAAATATAAAAATCAAATATAATGCTAATAGCTCAGAAAAGCCCATTAATCTCTTCATCAAAGCCCCTCAAATAAACACAGTTTTACCATCTTTTCCACATCCATGTGAACTGAATACATCCTCCAACTTCAAGAGGAGTGTTGAAGATAATGGGCTAAACAATTCAATCAGGTACTACTAAGTTTTTAAGTGCACAAATCAAGCTCCCAAGCAAGCATTAATAAAAAATTACTTTCCCAATTCATTAACTATCTCACAGTAGCAACTTTACACTCAGTTAACAATAATATTCTTTGACAATCTCTAGTCTTTATATCTTTGAAACCAGTCTTCCAAACCCAATTATTTTCCACAAAGTAAAAAATTCCCAAATTCACAAACGCGAAAAGCAAAAACAAACTAATAACAATTAGAAATGCAAGATGAGAAAAACCTGTGCCGGAGGCGGTTGGGTCCCCGCCCTGAACGAGAAAGCCCTTGATAATGCGGTGAAAGATGGTGTTGTCAAAATAGCCTTCAAGGCAGAGCTGGACGAAGTTCCTCACAGCTTTCGGTGCCTCCTTGGGCCAGAGCTCGATGTCTAGTGGGCCATGGCTGGTGTTCACTATCATCTTTCCTTTTGTTGGTGGCTCTAACACGTATATCGATGACATTCTTCTTCCTCCTCACTTTTGCGTTTCGCTCCAACCAGGTTTCAGCCGAGCTCGTGCTGGGTTCGTGGCTTCGTAATCGCAGAGTGCGGAACACGAATGAACGACGTCGTTAATCATTGGATTGTGGAGGGATAAGTACGAAAATAATCAAACTCAGGGGGTTTTTTAAAAGTCGCCAAACAAACAAATTTATAGGCTTTTTCACCTAATTTGGTTAATTTATTTTAACATGTTAAATATCAAAATTATCCTTCTATTTAAGTTATTTTAAATTATATATTAAATTGATGATAATATAGAAAAAATATAAAATATAAAATAATTAAATTTAAGGAATATTTTGATATTTAATAGGTTTAATTTAATATTTTCTTTGACCATCTAATTACAATAAATTATAAACATCCAAGTATACTTTTTATGAGTTACCGGGGCTAACAAGTGAACAATTATCTAACCCCTAAATTGAAATCTCCTTTTCTTCTTTAAAAACTAACAATTTTCAATCATTTTTATTAATTATTTATAAAATTATATAATTTATCTGAAATTTTAATTTTAAATTGATATCGTTGATGATATGACGCTAAGTGAATTGTATGATGAAATAATGAAAAATATATAAATTTTAAATTAATAATCCATTATTCGAGACATGATTTAGAATAGAAATTTATGATATATAACATTAGGCTAATTAATAGAGACCCCTTTTTAGTGAAAATAACACTTAGAAGTTAATTTTTTTTTTCCTATAATAAGAACTAATAAATGATATGAGGGTAATTTTGTGGGAAACTGATAACGACTCAAAATTACAAGGTCTTTTAAGAAATAGTCAAATCACACTGTTTTTATTTGTTTAACCATTTCCAATCCATTTTCGCAACCTCCTCCTGCAACCACCCTTCTCTTTCTCCTCCCGTCGCCACATGCTGTAGGACGACTCATAGGGAGGGCAAAATTTGGCAGTAGTACTGCTTGTGGTTGTAGCCAACATCACCATATTCTTAACCAGAGTTCTTAATCAGTTATTCATCTAACCAATGTAATTCAATAGACACTGCTAATTCAATAAATTATCTAACCAATGCAACAACTTTTGCTAATTCCCTTACTAATGGTGATTTTAATGAAGGATAATAGATGTTATATATTCTATTGTATTTGTGAAAATATCTGTAATTATCTTACTGATCAAGGATACGAGTAACCCTTGATAAACAATAAGTTTACACAAACAATTTGATCGAACTAGATGTGGCGTGATGCATTAATCTTTTGGTTTGAATGGAAGATAATTATGGTAAATAAAATGGCTTTTTTAGTGTGTTGGTTAATTGTTGAAAAGTGGACGTAAAACAACGACCTGGTCAAATTTCTAAAACAAGTGAACGGATGAGAGACGCGCGCTTTTTAAGTTTGTTAATTGCTACGAAACTCCGTTTTTGTTGCAGACTTGGCTGCCATCCCAATCCACTTTCATCCGGGCATCATCAACCCCAACAAGCTTACATTTCATCGGTGCCTGAGGGGGTGGCGGTGGTGAAGGTGGTGCCAACTGTTAATTAGTATCAATTGCAACCGAAGTTTAATTAATTAGTAATATAATTTGGCAAGCCATGCAGAATCCTCAGTTCTTAGCACATGATGAGGGTATACCACCAGGCTCCACCGCCGTGGCCATCGACAAAGACAAGAACAGCCTGCATGCTGTGAGATGGGCTATTGATCATCTTGTGATCAGCAACCCTCTAATCGTTCTGGTCCATGTTAGGCAGAAGTATAATCAAAATCGTAGGTACCTTGTCTCGTTTTCTTGTTACGGCAACAATTTGCCAGAGCGATCTTAGAGTGTGTTGGGTAAGTTGCTCTAATTGTTACTTATTGTGTTGAGAGTTATGCAGTGAATTCCAGTGGAAGTTCTGATGCTGAATCTGATGCCGAGGTGCAAAATCTTTTCACACCATTCCGAGGATATTGTGCTCGTAAAGGGGTATATAATTAATATATTATTTATCAGATATCCGCAGTATGTGGATTGCATTAAAAATATTGATTCTGAAATTTGTCATTAGGTTGTGTTGAAAGAGGTTGTTCTTGATGGTAATGATATTCCAAAAACGATTCTGGATTATATCAACAGGAACTTACTCAAAAACATTGTCCTTGGTTCATCAACAAGGAATGCTTTCGCAAGGTCTCTCTTTCACAAGATTGAAGCATAAATACTGACTAGCTAATGACATACAGAAACTAATTTATTTATTTTTAATGGGGTCTCACAGGAAGTTCAAAAGTTTCGATGTGTCAGCTAGTTTATTGAAATCTTCTCCAGAATTTTGTTCTGTGTTTGTGATTTCCAAAGGTAAGATAATGTCATCACGAACTGCACAGCGTGCTCCAGCTAATACTGCCATGCCACCAAGGCAACAATCTCCCGGAATTCCACCTCAAATTCCAAATGATCATGGTGAACAAGATGATCCCCACAGGTAGGAAACTTAGCTTTACATAAACAATAGTGACTGAACTTAATAATGAAAATTTTAGTCCTGGATTGTGAAAGGAGTGCAGGACTGTGATGTGTGTGAATGTGGTGTAAATTCTCTCATCCAATCTATAATGTTGTATGCTTAATGTTACAGAGGACCACCCATGAAGGGAACGGTAAGAAGTTCAGGATCAGAAAGAAGGTCACTAGATAAAACCCTTGAAATGACGAGAGGAGCAGCAAGACATAGACCTTCTCCACACAATCTCTCACTGGATAGTATTGAATATCCCGTCCGTTCGTCAAGGAATTCAACAAACGATGATTCTATCTCAGATAGTTCTGATTTTACGGGGCCATTTGCAGTGGGATCGCTTGATATCTCAGCTCAGAATCTAGATTTCTCTATTGCATCGGTTCCTAATAGTGCAGGCGGGTCACAATCTTCAGTAAGTACTCTTTGGTCCTAGATAGCGGATGCCATAGGACTATTATGATCTTACAAGAAGAAGTATCGTTACATTCATAGGATAATGTGATTTTATTTGCAGCGGGAAATAGAAGAAGAGATGAGAAGATTAAAGCTTGAACTTAAGCAGACCATGGAAATGTACAGCTCAGCTTGCAAAGAAGCACTCAACCATAAGAGGGAGGTAATAATCTTGCACCTTCCATGGATACATTAACATTTTTGCGATCAAATAAACCAACAATGTTCTGAAAGAGAACACTGAAATCCCTCTTGTAGAAAGAGATACAATTATGGAAATTATTTCCAACCATTACCATTTGTTGCAGTCACTTAATGTTAATCCATATTTTAGTATGTTGCAAGTTTGATCCACAAACTGTTTGCTATACAGGCTAATGAGCTTCATAAATGGCAAATGGAGGAGGCTCAGAGATTCGAGGAGGCGAGGTCAGCTGAAGAGGCAGCTCTAGCCGTTGCAGAGATGGAGAAAGCTAAGTGCAAAGCGGCCATTGAAGCAGCGGAGAAAGCACAGAAGCTAGCAGAGTTGGAGTCACAGAAAAGAAGACGAGCAGAGTTTAAAGCTAGGCGAGAGGCAGAAGAGAAGAATCGTGCTTTGACTGTTTTGGCAAAAAATGATATACGGTATAGAAAATACTCCATAGAGGAGATAGAAGTAGCTACGGATAAATTCGCAGACTCCATGAAAATTGGTGAAGGAGGATATGGACCAGTATATCAAGGCAAACTCGATCACACCCCAGTTGCGATCAAAGTTTTGAGACCTGATGCTGCTCAAGGGCAGAAGCAATTTCAACAGGAAGTAAGTGAGCTGTTATTTATTATTTATTTTCTTCATCTTGACATACATAAATGAAAGATTTTCATGAAGTCTAAAACGAAAACTTTGTGCAGGTTGAAGTTCTCAGTTGCATTCGACATCCGAACATGGTCCTACTCCTTGGTGCCTGTCCTGATTATGGATGTTTGGTATATGAATTCATGCACAATGGAAGCTTAGAAGATCGGTTGTTACGAAGAGGCAACACCCGTCCAATTTCATGGAGGAAACGATTCAAAATAGCTGCCGAGATTGCTACTGCCCTTCTATTTCTTCACCAAGCAAAGCCAGAACCCCTTGTGCATCGGGACCTCAAGCCAGCTAACATCCTCTTGGACCGGAACTTTGTGAGCAAAATCAGCGATGTAGGCCTTGCAAGGTTGGTTCCTCCTTCTGTAGCCAATAGTGTCACACAATATCACATGACTTCAGCTGCAGGGACATTCTGTTACATTGATCCTGAGTATCAACAAACGGGAATGTTAACTACTAAATCAGATATATACTCTCTGGGTATAATGCTCCTTCAAATTATCACGGCCAAGCCTCCAATGGGTATAGCTCACCACGTAGGAAGAGCCATTGAAAAAGGAACTTTTGAAGAGATGCTTGACCCAGCAGTGACAGATTGGCCTGTTGAAGAGGCTTTAAGTTTTGCAAAATTGGCAATACAGTGTGCAGAGCTGAGGAAGAAGGACAGGCCGGATCTTGGCACAGTTATACTGCCTGAGCTTAGCCGGTTAAGAGACTTCGGATCAAAAGATGAATCACCAAGCAGTTATAGTGACAGCGGTGCATTTAGTAGTAATCAAAGTCGCTGCTCTCAGCCACATTCTCCTATTACTCCAATGTCAAGTTCACAAATATCAGAGCCAGAAAATTCAGCTGAGAGTTAGACTCGAGTCACTTTATCTTACTCTCAACTCCATGCATTTCTTCAACCGCTTCCAGCATTAAGATTTGGGTATTCTGATGCTGGACTGAAACATCTATAACGACGACACTACTGCGATTAAGACAACAAAACAAGAAGTTTTTTTTTTATTATTATTATTTTTTTTGAAATCCTAGTTTAGCATAATCCTAACTGAGATACTTACAATCTTGTTTCTCGTGTTGCTTCTATATCTATGATGGTCGTTATTTGCTTGGAAGTGGAGGATGATGTTTCCACGTATCTTAGTTTTTTTTTTCCTTCTGTTGTAATGAGGAATTTGTATAGAAATGTATATTTTCTGAGCTTGGAAAATTTTACTACTGTAGGAACTTCTGTTATCATCCTTGCTCTATAAATGTAATCAATGTCAGCGAACAAGTTTCTTTGTGAAGAATATTGTTTTTGAAACTCACTTCCAAACTCAAATAAGTTGCGGAAATCCCAGAAATAGTTTTTATAACAGATTAACAGGCCAGGGACCATCGCTCAAGAAGCTGATAACCTTATGACATCCATCTGTCAGTTTCAATTTCAGTCATTCTTAATCATGATGAGCACTTATCAGATTATTTAAGTGGCATGAAAAATCTTTCTGGTGACTGGTGAAAGGTCAAGACAAAAGTTATACTATAAACAAAGTTTAGGATGAGATTTTCTACCTTGGCTAAAGAGTTTATCGGAGTCACAATCCATTTCCAAGTGCTCTTATTGCTCATTTAGAAATCCTCTACTAGGTATTTCATATAATCAAAGCTAAGTTTCAATTTTGGCACTCCTAAATTTGTTTCTGAAGTTGAATTTCGTCCTTCACATTTTCATTTTCAGGAGGTCAAATTATATGCCGTAGAAAGAGTGAAATCTATGGACCAATCACAAACGCAGTGACTACTTTATGGGATATCCGAAATCAAGCAAGAAGGCCCTAGAACCTGCCATGAAAAAGGGGATTCGGAAGCCCAATCCTGAAAGAAAAGTATAAATAAAGAGAAAAAGCATAAAGTTTGATACTTGATAGAATTCATTCACACCGAGATGGATTATGCTTAGAGAAAGGTATATATATGTGCATACAAGAAAAAGAAAGAATAAATTTTATTAAGTGTGGCTTTGGATTCCCCTCTAGTCTGCTTGAAAATGAAAGAAAACGAAATACACTCACTCCAAACTCCAAGGACATAGTAAAGAAAATTATCCTTAGTGATCCATTGCTTGCGCCACACAATTCAGATACTGAATGATTTATCTCACTTTGTGACTAATTACGTCATAAATCTAGAGAGTAACGACATCAAATCGCGACTAATAGTTGAATTTACTCGTAACATGCATGTATCAGTATTCAAATAAAGGCCACCTACAAATCCCATAAGTGAAACACAAGATCTTCTGAGTGGAAAACATCTCAAAATCAACTGGGAACGTCAGTCATGTCCTCTTTATAATGTGAATGCCCGGTCCCATACTCCCATTTGGTCAAGTATTGCATGCTGTGAGCCCATGTTCATCCACATTCCACACAGACACAGTTACCCATCACGTCAAACAATCTTATTTCGAATAAACGACACTACTTTATTTGTTTATTATGCTATATAAAGACAAACAGCTGAAGCGCCCTTAAGGGAGATTATATGGTCTCCTTCAGGTTCATCAAAAGTCCAAGTAATAAATGGCAATTTTGGACTTATAACTTAAAGTTCTATTGATGATTGTGTAAAAAACCTTTGGAGAGATCAGAGGCAAAAGGAGTAGAAGTAGATGTTCTCCTTTACAGCAATACAAGCCACTTCATCTTAAAGATAAGCATCTAAACAAACTTTGAAAAAGAGCCATACACACCCATGTAAGGTGTAAAGGCATCTAGCTAGGTCTCTCATACTCTCATTGGCCTGGCCTTGGAGCTTCCATATATAGTCAGAAAATAGACAAGTATAACGAGTTTGTGCAATTATAATCCAAATGGATCATGTCAATGATCTTACATTCCGAAGACCAAAATGGGTTGTTCTGCTCTTCATTCTAGGGTTGATGGGGATGATCATGCTCACCAGAGTAGCAGCTGAAGACCAAGGAGTACCTGACACTGGTTTACTATGCATCAGTGATTGTGCAACATGTCCGGTTATTTGTTCACCCCCGCCACCAGGAAAAGTGTCTTTTGCCCCAATATCACCACCATCACCACCGGTTCACCACTCACCACCTCAACCTTATTACTATCACTCCCCACCACCACCAACTCCACCTTCACCGCGGTCAACCTCAGCACCACCACCGGCGAATTCTTGGTCATATTGGAGCACTCCTCCACCTCCTTTTAAGTATGGCAATAGCCCTCCAACTCCAACAGGTAAAGGACCACCTGGAAATGGCCATGACTACCCATATCCGTACTACTACTTCTATGCCTCGAAGGCCTCTTCTCCTTCTTCCCATTTGGCCTCCTTCTTAGTTGTAATGGGGTTCTACTGTGTTGTGTCATTCTATTAATGTGAAGAAGTAGTAAAATTTTGGGTTTGTTCAGTGGGAGATGGAAATGTTACAGGGTGTTCTATGGCAAAATTTATGGGTTCAGGTTGGCAGCCGGAGAATGAAAATAATGAAAAGCTTCTGTATTTCTCCGTGATTGTTCATATATTTATAGTAATGTTCATAAAATAAAGTAATTTTTTAAATTATTTCTCTTTGAGCTTTAGAGATTATTTCCATCTTCTCTTTTCCTTCATCTCTTGGTTGTAAACAAATAATGTACAGGTTGATTATGAAGAGGAATCAGAAGATAAATTATTTTTATTACAATGATCGGAATTAATTAACTAGTATATCTCTTTTGACACCAAGGAATGGTTAGTCCTTCACTTTGCTTATGGAGATAACATAACTAGGAAGTGATCATAGTAAGTGATTAAGAAGCAAAAGCTATCTGTTCTTGCCTTGGAGAAGTTAAAAGGAATCTATTTCAGAGATTAGAAGAAAAGCATATCTCATTGGTACTCTTGTTATCTTATGCCTACTCATTATGACAATAAAAGTAAAATAAAGTCGATCTAAAAAAGAAAAAGGTTGTGGATGGGGATGGGGTGATTATGAAGCAAAACATTATCATATATTACTCCATTTGTTGGTATATGTGGAAAAATTGTAATATGTTTATAGCATACAAAAGATTATTAGAATCTCATAAAAAATATAATAATTTAATTAGGCTAATTAAATTCTAATGGGAGATGTTAATAATCGTATCATATTATATTGTGTTGAACCAAACAAATGAGCCCATCCATGCTTTGTGCCATTTTGATATAAAATAGAGTGGTTCATATTTTAGTTTTAAAATACTAATTAATTTAAAATTTAAATGGTAATAGATGTTGTTATTTTTATTAATTTGTGCGACGAAGATGCAAAATCTTTGATGGGCCGAGTCAACTACTGGACTTGTGTCGTATGGACTTATAAGCCGGTTCACTTCCCGAAATTCAACGGTCTAGCTCATCCAGTCGAATCACCGTAGGCCAGCGTGGATTTAGTGGGCCCTTTTCAACTGTCAAGTCCGACCTGGACAAAAAATTTCAGATCCGAAACACAACCGTTTCAATTTCCAGAGCCGAACAAACAGTGTGGATTCATCACCACTGAAAGCTTCAAGTCGATGCAGCACGCACGACATTGAGATCTGAATATCTTCAACAAGATCCAAAACGCCAAACCGACAATGGACGACACGTCGTCGGTAGCCACTCTCCTCCCTCTCGCATCCGTTTCTCAACAACCTTACGTCTCTGAGCTCCTCTCCTTCACTCTCGATCGTCTCCACAAGGTTTCTTTCTCGGACTCTTGTTAACTTAATCTCGTTTTCACTTTTACTCATTAGTTTAACTTTAACATTTTCTGGTTAACTTTTTTTCTTTTTCTTGATTGAAAAGGAGCCCGAGCTTCTTCGAGTAGATGCAGAGAGGATTCAGAGGCAAATGCAAGAGGTGGCGGTGGGAAACTACCGCGTTTTTATAGCTGCATCTGATGCATTGCTCGAAATTCGAGAGGAAGTGTCTTCTATTGATAGGCATCTCGAATCTCTGGTAATTACAACTTGAATTTTGGTTTCTGATGTTGCATATTATAGTAGTGAAAACTTTGTTGAGTGTTGAACTTGGAAACTTACGTGATATAACATAGATAAGTGTCATGAGTGAATAAACTTGTTTTCGGATCCATTGTCGTACATTTTTGCATTGCTGAACATGTTGAGGTAACATAGGCGTCTTTTTTATTTCTTCAATTTTATTTTCTCTGTGTCGTTTGACTTGCTGGCGTGTCTAAAATTAATAACTTTCTTGGAGGCTGAAGTTTCGACTAAACCTTAATTTTTCGTCGATGTATTTCAAAGAAGATATGAAAGAAAGCAACGGAAGTGTGAATTTTTTGATAAGTGTGCTTTTTGTTGTATCCCAGACTATCTGGTGAAGTATGAAAGGTATTATGAATGGAGAGGGAAAGTATAGAAAGTAACCTTTCATTCTTCTGACTTGTCTTTTGTCTTTTATTTTATTATATTCTTTGTTTATGATTAGAAGTTCCAGGTTCAACTATGAAATAATTCAGTATAGAGGGTCTTATTAACTTTCAATTGTTCCAATAATCAAATAATATAAGAAAAATGATGTGTTATTGTATAATTTTCACTTTTTGCAGATAACCGAGATCCCAAAACTGAAATCTGGTTGTACAGAATTCATTGAATCTGCTGAACAGATTTTGGAAAACAGAAAGATGAACAAAACACTGCTAGCGAATCACAGTACTTTGCTTGACTTGCTTGAAATTCCTCAGCTTATGGACACGTATGTTTTGGTAAATTATGAAGGTTACTTGTTTTATTGATCAATGGTCAGCAGGCCAAAGGTTTTCTACTGGAGTTGCCCATGTGTGTCTTTACTCATTATTGGATTCCTTCTTTTAGCAGATTTGTTAGGAATGGAAATTATGATGAAGCTCTTGACTTGGAAGCATTTGTTTGCAAACTTTCAACCATGCACCCCAGGTGAGTTTCTCCAATATTTCCACATCTACTAGTATCATTTTGGCTCTCAACTTCGTCAAAAGGTGTTCACTGAATTGGTTTTTCCCCTCAAAGGTTACCTATTATTCAAGCACTGGCTGCTGAAGTTGGGCAGACTACCCAGTCTCTTCTTTTTCAGCTTCTCCAGAAACTCCGCTCTCATATTCAGGTATCATATAGTACCTATGTTAATTTTATGCTAATTTTCTGAAACTTGATTTATCCAGGTGCATGGGTTGGAATTTTTATTGACATATCTGTGTATTGCAGTTGCCGGAATGTCTTCAAATTATTGGATATTTACGTCGAATTGGAGTATTTAGTGAGTATGAAATGCGTTTGCAGGTATGATTTTCCAATATTGTTCAATCTCGTT
The DNA here is from genome assembly GCA_026212285.1 of Bursera cuneata. Lineage (NCBI taxonomy): Eukaryota > Viridiplantae > Streptophyta > Magnoliopsida > Sapindales > Burseraceae > Bursera > Bursera cuneata. The sequence goes on along the minus strand of JANLJB010031022.1, from coordinate 9,666 downwards.
ACTTCTTCCTTCTCTCTCTCTTGTTAGTGATTTTCCAATATTGTTCAATCTCGTTACTTCTTCCTTCTCTCTCTCTTGTTAGGGTCATGGCAATTTTTTTGTTTTTTTGTTTTTTGTTTTTTGGGTGTGGTCATGCCAAAAGCCTAAAACAAAAGAGTTAATTTCCATTATAGGTAGACAGTTTTATATGTCTTTCTTTGACCACAAACATTTATGCTTCAGTTTTTGAGATGCCGTGAGGCTTGGCTGACTGGAATTCTTGAGGATCTGGACCAGAAAAATGCTTATGAGTATCTGAAAGGGATGATCAACTGTCAGAGAATGCATCTTTTTGATGTTGTTAACCAATATAGAGCAATATTTGCTGATGATACTTCAGGAGCTGAAGAAAATTATGATGGCGGCCTACTTTTCAGTTGGTCTATGCATCAAATTACCTCACACCTTAAAACTCTTAAAGTTGTTCTCCCGAAGATAACTGAAGGTGGATCTCTGTCAAATATTCTGGATCAGTGCATGGTAAGAATGTTATAGCATAGTTTTCCATGCATGTATGTGTTGAGCATTTTCTTCAAGCTTTTGATTATACATAGTAGAATAGTATTTTCTTGACTTTTGTATTGACCAACAAAAGTATCTTTTTTTCCTTTTCACTTTCCTCAAAATGTTCTAAATCCATTGATTTAAAATTTTCCTACTTACATGAGCATGTTTTGCAGATTAAAACCTATTTTGAGATAATTTGCGGCATTATTCATGCTATCAAATCTGAACTGGAGAAGAAATCTTGATTATTGCACTGCTTCCTAGTGTGTGCTTTTCTTTTATTGGTTAAGAAAAAGAAAATATTTTCTTTTGTTCAATGCATGGTCTCATGCTAAGTATAAAGCACGAGTTGTAATAAAAGTTCTTCTGCACCCAGAATTTGATGATGACTTTGTTCTTATGTGTTTTTGACAGTATTGTGCTATGGGGCTTGGTTGGGTTGGATTGGATTTTCGGGGCTTGCTTCCACCACTATTTGAAGAGTAAAGCAACATCTTCTTTTTCTTTTTTCTCCCTTTTTCTTGTTGCTAAGATATCTGTCTTAATTTTATCTTATTCATCCTCATTATAATATTGAATTTGCCACATTACAGGGCAGTTCTCAACTTATTCTCAAAGAATATGAGTGCTGCAGTTGAAAACTTTCAGGTATATGGCCAAGCGGTAATTTTTGAGTCATACTAGTCTAAAACTCTATAGTTCCTTAAATTAAATGAAAAAATTAGCATAGCAGGATCTTTTTTTCTTTTTTGTATTTTTTGGAAATTAAGCTGTAAACTAGTTGGTGATATAACACTCCTTGTCTTACTTAACTCCAGTTAGTTCTGGATTCTCATCGATGGGTTCCACTACCAGCTGTTGGCTTTCCAGTCAATGGTATTGGTGATGAAAGTCAGGAAGATATGACTCCACCATCTCAACTGATGGAACATCCACCCCTGGCTGTGTTTGTTAATGGTAAGTTTAACCTATTTTTCTCCCTTCGGCCCCAATTTGATTGTAGTGAATTCTGATTATAGTAATTTGCCTTGTTTAGAAATTGGAACATGGTGAGCAAATTTTTATCTTTAAGTAGAGAGATGATATAAATTTAAATTTCTTCTCTAGGTAAACTTACAGTGACAAGATTTTTGACCCTGTTTGCCACTTAAGATCATTCTAGTCTCATAGAAATTGAACACTTTGATTTCCACTGAGAATGGTCTAATAATAAATATAAGGGCAAAGAAAAATAAGCCAGATTCTGAATTGGAAAGGTAGGAATACTTTGCAGTGAAATGTTTTTACTTTTCAATATTGCTTATTCAAATTCCTTGGGATTATCAGCTATGTTCCAAGCTGCTTTTAATTAGAAGCATGTGATTTGTAGATAATCTGTGAACATTTTTTAGAATTGCTATTCTCACTGTGTGAATGGTTATTGTAGGTGTATCTGCTGCAATGAATGAGTTACGCCCCTGTGCCCCATTGAGTTTGAATCATGTGCTTGCTCAAGAGTTAATTAAAGGGTTGCAAGCTGTTGCCGATTCCCTATTGAGGTACAGTACAACTCGGATGCTCAGAGAAAATGAACGTGGACTTTTCCTCTCCCTCTGCCGTGCATTAATAGAGGTGCTAATTCTACTAGTGCTGATTGTTAATCTGCAAAATATTTCTATAATCTCACGTCCTGATGAACTTGATCTATTGCAGGTTGCTTACCCCCATTGTGCCACATGTTTTGGGCGTTGTTATCCTGGTGGGGCTGTACTTATTATGGATGCAAAGAATTTGTATGATGGAATTGGCCGCCTGTTGACAGTCTCTCCTTCAAGAAAACTCCCTAAACCACATAATAATGCAGAGGGAAAAAGCATATCAGAGAATGGTAACCTCTCCATGGTAGAAAATGGAGTGACATCTGGTGTTGACGAAGCAGAAGGTACCAAGGAGGAAAAAGAGGAGCAAAAGAGTTCCCCTTTGCAGAGCGAGGAAAAGAAGGAAGCATGAAGCCCCTGTATACGAGGAATGGATTCAGTGGAAGTCCAATTAATATTCAATTTTGGTTGCTTGCTCCCTATTCTTTTATTTTTTTAACATGGCACACTTTATATATTTTGTAATTATGTCATCTAATCCTCTTTAGATTTATTATTTTTTTTCACAATATTATAGAAGTTCAGATGATAGAATAAAGGAGTAGAGAAATATCTGATAGAAGAAGTCTGGTGCAGATCAGCGAAAGGAGTTACAAGAGTTTCATTTTATATAGAACTTGTAAAATATTTTCATTCCTTCCCAGTGATACAGTGTTTTTTTTTTTAATTTTAAGAAACGAAAGATTTATATTGAGATAATTCAAAGAAGAAAATACAAATGTGGATTAGGAGTCTATGATAAGAATATAATTTAAAGGAAAGACATCCGCCAGATATAAAGACAACCTAGGAAGCACCTATCATGAATCAACAAAATCTCACTTTTCTTAGATAAAAAGAAGGAAAATTATACAAAATTGGATGAATAATGAAAAAAGAAGTATCATGAAAGTCTTTTGAAACCAAGATCAATGGGAAGCATAGAGACAAATTTTGTCCTATAAACAACATTTAGAGATGAATTTTGTCCCACAAACAATCTTTTTTTGGCCCCTAAAAAATACGATTGTTACTTTCATGCTAAAGAACCCAAAAGAGAGCCAAAACAACACACTTCCATAAAGTAGTCTTGGCTTTCTTTCCTTTCCCAAAAACATAAAAGTCTTTCGTGAGCAATTCTTTACAAAGAACCTGACTGATCCAATCAACTAGTGATACAGTTCTAATACAATAAAGATCAAATATTTCGTCGATTATAGATCATTGGGGCATTCTGCTCCAATGCCACTTACAACTTCATCCAAACTTTTACTACGACTACTCTCAAGATCCTTTCATCTTCATTTGCTATTTCCTCATTCCGGCTGCAAATTCTAGTTGCATTTTCTTTGTCCTTTCGAATAAGGCTACTTGCTTACTCAGTGATGGCAAAAAGTTGGGCTAGGTCGGGTTCGACTTGTCTTGGTCAGGCCTTTTAGGATTTTAGGTCAAGCTAGGTTAGATCGAAACAGTGTTGGACCTGAGCCTAGGTCTGACCCACCGTTAACTTATACTTTGACCCAACCTGTATTATAATTAGTAGGCCATGTAAGGCTAGGCCAAAAATTGAGCTGGACCTGGCCAATTGTCTTCTCTATTCAAGAGTACGACCTTCTCTGTTTTAGGTAAATAAGAATATGACCCTTTTCCTTTTTTCTCTATTGAATTTATTTATGTTGTTAACTTTCATTTTCATTTTCATTTCTTTGTGGTTCTGTGCAATTTTAATTTTAATTTTAATTTTTCAATATTGTTTTCATAAAACACTACTAGGAACATTCCCAAATTGAAAATGTTGAAAATATTAGTACCAAACCCCTTTTGCATTGGGGAATCCAAGAGGTGAAAACTAGAGAAATAAGAATTATTGTTGTTGACCTCTCCTGAAATTCGCTCTAATTTCTCATATGTTCTCTATAATTTTAAAATTATTTCTCATCTTTGCTAAATGAAACAAATCTTAAAAGGATTAGCAATGACGACATTTAATTGATTGGTTTTCCTTTTGTTCATTTTAGCTATAAAACCTAACTAATAAAATCTCCAATAAATTGATTAATCACATTAGCCTTTGGATTTGTAAAGTACAAAGGTGATGATAAGTTAATAAAATTTAATAACGAAAATGCAGTATATATATAAAAGTGTTAAGTTATTATAATTTAATTTTTTACACTACCATAAAATAATTGATCCATTATAATCTAATAATTATGTAAAAAAAGGCTACGAGACAATATAGCAGATAAATGGTTATAAGATAATATAAGAAATTAAATAAAAAATTAATCTTATAAAAAAATAATCCAAATAACACATGCTTTAAGAAATAATATGTTGTTATTGATTAAATTATTTAATTCAAGGGATATTTTCAATTTTATTTTTTATTACCTTAACATCATAAGTCATAACACGTTATTATAATGCGGAAGTTGTCGGACCGGAGACAATATGTCTCAATTTCGCGTTGCTTTTATTGCCACGCGGCAACCGTTAATTGGCCAGGTTGCTTCTTCGTAACCCGACATCTACGTGTATGTAAAGCATTTCTCGACATGCATTCGTGGACAATGGCACAAACGCATCCTAGTTAAAGTTTACTCACCAGCTTGCCACCTCATTTGCCGGATTTCGATGGGTCCAAGAGGAAAAAAATTTAAGAGCATGAACCTCGTGAACTATAAACAATATGTTTATGTCTCCGTAGTCGCTTTCCTTTTGTACTTTTCGCCACATCAGGCAAATCTGAATTGTCCTCCATAAATTGCCCACCACCAGAAGCTGCAACAAAAGCGTCCATGGCCTTCCACCCAGCAGAGCCTATTTCGCTTTCGGTGTCCAAGACCAAGACTGTGGAAAATATGTCCCAATATGGTGATCAGCCACCTTCTGAGTACATTGTTAAAGATAGCAAGTTTGGTTCTATTGAATCTTCCCCACCTTTGGGCCCGTTTCCGGTTATTGATGTCACTCTCTTTTCCAACTATTCATCAGCAGAAGCTCAACGTGAACTAGACAAGCTCAGATCTGCTCTTGGCACTTCTGGTTGCTTCCAGGTTTGAATAGAAATCGATCCCAATACCTATTTACTGTTACTGATGTTGTAAATAATGGGTCTTTGACCTGTGACTGAAGGGTACGAGTAAGAATTTTGACTTTGAGATTTTTAAGTTGATCACAAATTATATTTGCATTTGCATGTATTGAAACTCAAACTCGTAGTGATGTGTCTTGTAGATGCATCAGATGTAGCCTGTGTTCTTGGTGTGCTTGTTAACATTACTGATACTGATTGTGTATAAATCATAAATGTGCTTGGTAATTAATTAAGGTACAACTTTGATTGTTCGATTGATCTTCTCATGTATATATTTACTGGACTGTTTTGGGTTGCAGGCAATTGGTCATGGGATGTCAGAGTCTTTCCTTGACAAGGTACGTGAAGTTGCACTGCAATTCTTTGCACTCCCAGTGGAAGAGAAGGAGAAATATGCCCGATCAGTCAATGAATCTGAAGGGTATGGGAGTGACGTGGTTGTCTCAGAAAAGCAAGTTCTTGATTGGTCTCATCGCTTGTCTCTGAGGGTGTTTCCTGAAGATAAAAGAAGGCTTAGCCTTTGGCCACAAAATCCAACTGACTTCAGGTATTTCTCTGTCTCATTCACTAATTGAAATCGATGTATTGGTGCATTAATACATATTCTGCAAGTTGTTAAATCTATTAGAGCAGTCTAAAACTTCCTCAATTGAAAGTTTCTTACCTCTTAGATCGTCCAATCAATAATAATAAGGGAAAGTATTAGATCATAAATTGAGGAGATTCTTGATCTTGCGTTGATCAGTGAATTTGATTGTTTTCCAGTGAGATTCTTAATGAATATGCCGTGAAGATAAAGACTTTGACAGAAGTTCTGTTTAAGGCAATAGCAAAGTCGCTGAATGTGGAAGAAGATAGTTTCTTGAATCAGTTTGGAGACCAAGCTCTAATGCAAGCTCGGTTCAACTTCTATCCACCATGTTCCAGACCTGATTTGGTTCTTGGCGTCAAACCACATACCGATAGATCAGGGATTACACTTCTTCTGCAGGACAGAGAAGTGGAAGGTCTTCAAATTCGCATAGATGGTAGATGGTATAGAGTTCCTGTGATTCCTCATGCTTTTGTTGTCAATCTTGGTGATCAAATGCAGGTATAAGTTCTTGTAAATCTTCATGATCAAATGTGCTTTTATCTTTTCACATGTAGCATATTCATGTGTGTGCTTTTGTCTCGGTCCTGGGAGATTTTCAAGATACTGATACAACATTTCATTCTCTTCTTTTTGGCTGGGCCTGCTGATTCCTTCTTGATAGTTCTAAATTTACTCTGCACTAGATAGCTATATGCGACTGTGTTTTCAAATTGCTGTCATATGAACTCATGCAGATAATGACTAATGGAATATTCAAGAGTCCTATGCACAGGGTGGTGACAAACACAGAAAAGTTGAGAATGTCTATAGCCTCGTTTTTTGAACCAGAGCCAGAAAGAGAGATTGGACCTGTGGATCTTTTGATAGATGAGCAAAGACCAAGGTTATATAGAAATGTGAAAAATTATGGTGCTATTAACTATGAATGCTATCAGAAGGGGTTAGTTGCACTTGAAACTGTAAGAGTTTAATCTCTACTTTCTTCTGAGATAATTGATGATGAATTTATGAGATACAATGGGAACTTCTATCCTCGCTAAGACTGTAAAAGAATAAATCTGTTATAATATCTCCTGGAAGTCCTTGCCATCTTCAATAAACTTATTAACATTTTTTTTTTCTTTTTAATGTGGGTTCATTTCAATCAGATTCAACCACATATCATCGAATCTTTTTAAAATAAAAAACATAAAATTCATGAACAAATTCTTTTGGAGTCGCCTTTTAGAATCATTCTACATTATTTTTTTCTTTAAAAAAATAAAATAAAATTAGATTCCGGCCCTGATTCCATTCAAGTTGAATCTTGAAAGAATACAAGCCAAGCTACCCTTTAATTAGAATGATCCAAAATAAGTCCTATCTACTTTGTAAAACTAAGGATACCTACATTATTTTTGGAGTTTTGTTGTGTTTTTGCTCAACTTTTAACTTGCCTCAACGGCTCCTTTCTCAAGCAATAGCTGTCAACCTTCGGATCAAAAGTAATCGAATCAAACAGCAGAAATTTTGCCAACTTCCTTGCCTAATGGCAAGCAAATAATTGGCTAGTTTCTACTAGATAGTGTTGTAAAAGATGATAAATGAATGGTTAAAACTGGAGAAGCTGTTATTGAACCCTTAAAGGACCAAGCATACGCTTGTGCCATTTAAGACAATCTGCAACAATATATCTAACCTTTAGAAAACTGGGAATACCCAGTTTACATCATAAGTGCCAAGTGGAATGAGTTGAAAACCAAACTAGTTTTGCTCGTTTTTAGAAAATTTTGGTTAAAAAATAACATTGAATTTGCTTGCTATACATGTTGCATGCATACGCATTTATGTTTTAACTTTGTATCCTCTCTTTTCCGATACGAAGAATCTCCTTACATTTAATAATTGATCTGATAAAAATATTTCGAATCTCTTCTAACATATATTAGAGTTCTCTAGAATCTCTAATGTATTTTCTAAAAAATAATAGTAATAATTGAACTTGCTTAAGTAAATTTAAATATTGATGGATCTCTCTGAATTTATCCAAAAAAAAGGGTAAAAATAACCATATACATTCCTTAAAACGATATATACATAAGATGATAGTTCCATAGAATTGATTTACGGATCTATTTTCCCAAAAAAGAGATCTGTTTTGTAATTAAAGATGTATATATTATTAGGAGGATTTTAAAAAATAGTATAATTTCAAAAATAATCATTTTAAAACATTTTCATGTCATATGTTGGATTGTTGAGCATAAAGCTACAGTATCAAAATTTCTTAAAACGAGACTATTTTTCAAAACGTCCTTAAAAATAATGTTATTCTATTAAATTTATGTATTTTTTTCTTCTTTATTTTTGAATTACTCGAGGTTTTTCCTGTAAAATTGAAAAAATTTTAAGTCTCATAAATCCTTAATCGGCATATAGTAGTCCAAATCAGCTCCCATCAAGTTCAGACAGCTCCTCCAACTCCAAGAACACGTTAAACAGTATATAAGTGCAGTAGTAATATCCAGCAGCGCGCACCATCGGCTAGCAATATTGATCTATCAACTCAGAACATGGTTCTTCAACTTCAAACTGCAGAGGCTGTTTCACCGTCAGTGTCCAAGACCAAGAGTGTCCCTGAAATGGCCATTGATGGTAATGAACCACCACCTTCCTACGTTCTTAAAGATTCTATGGTCGGTTCTATTGATGATTCTCCCCCTTATGGTCCGTTTCCAGTCATTGATATCAGTCTCTTCTCACCCTCTTCATCTGCTTCTCAAACACAAGTTCAGAATGAACTAGATCAGCTCTCAGCTCCACAGGATGCATTCAGGTTTACGTGCACGCCTTTGTAATCATAATTGGTTATTCTGCCTATATATGTTCCCAACTATACATGTGCGTTTTAATTGTTGAACTAAAGATTTATATTTTTGAGTGTACGTTAGGCAATTGGTCATGGAATTTCAAGTTCATTCCTTGACAAAGTACGTGAAATTGGAAAGCAATTCTATGAGCTTTCTATGGAAGAGAAGCGAAAGTACTCGCGAGCTATTGACGAAGTTGAAGGGCATGGGAGTAGCTTGGTAGTATCAGAAAACCAAGTTCTTGACTGGTCTGATCGCCTCTCACTTTGGTTGTTTCCTGAAGATACACGGAGGCTTATTTTTTGTTGAGAATTCAATAACATGGTCAGAAAATAAGAGAAGGATTGAGAGAAAAAAGAGAAAAATAGTATTTAATTTTATTAATGAAAAAATCAATCAATTAAGAAAAAGGATTCTCCTTTATATACAATGTCTTGTAACTACTTTAACTAATTATAACTGAATATAACAGAATTCAAGTAAGGCTAACTAATCCTATAACAGAAATTAACTAACAGGAACTAATTCCCTTAACAGCAGTTGATATTCAGCTAACAGCAGCTGAGCTGATGCTGATATTCTTCTTCTTCTTCTGTTCTGCATGTCTGGCAATCTTCTCTGTAGACTTCAGCTCCATGTTGTCAAACACAGAAGGTATACTCCAACGGTTTTTGGCCTTAAAATCCTGCTGATTTCAGGTAAGTATACATATTTCTCTACAACGTTAATTATTTTATATTACAATCATCTTATTACTAATTATAAAAGTTCCAGAACATGCATGCATGATAAAGCCAACAACACTTTGGGAAATATTAATTTTGATTTGAGTTTGATTTGTTTTGTTGAGGGAGACTTAAAACAAAAATGCCAAGAAGGTCAAATTTGTAAAGGAAATCCTATTCAAGGCAATGGCAAAGTCACTGAATTTGAAAGAGAACAACTTCTTGAATATGATGG
>JANLJB010031021.1:8385-42989 GCA_026212285.1 Bursera cuneata | reverse complement strand
AAATTATACGATATATATATAATGTTATTTCAAATAAAATTTCTCCAATCTCTTAAGATATGTTCTTTATTAAGATATCAACGTTGTCATCACAGACACAGTAGCATAATAATTCTCAGATTTGTTGCAGGCTCAGTATTTATGTACTCAATTGGAAACGTACAGATATTATGTGTAACAGATATAGAAATGGCCAACCAGACTAGCCTATGCACCTCTTTAAACTTAGGGAAGCCTTCTTATCTGTCCAAAGACTTTGGACCTCTGTTCGGCCTAGGCATTGTGTCATCAAGTGGTCCAATCTGGGCTCACCAACGAAAAATTGTTGCTCCTGAATTCTACCTCGAGAAGGTTAAGGTAATTCTTCAACCACCGATTATTACAACTTCCAATTAATTGAAAAACTTTGAGAAACATATTATTTTTAAATGAATTTTAAAAATAATTTAACTTTAAAAAAATTTCTTATCATAATTCTCTGCTTAATAATTAAATAATTTGACCCAACAGTTTGACGGGTGTTGAACTATGGAGCACAATTACTACTTGATAGTTTGGTATGGAGTGATAAACATAACAAGATAACCAATAGTTTAGTATGAGTCTAGAAATAGAATCATGTCTATGATATTTTGTTCAATTAGGGCATGGTGAAGCTGATGTTGGATGCTACAATCTCAGCCTTGAAATCTTGGGAAAGTGGAATTGAAACCGGGGGAGGCATTCTTGAAATAAGAGTTGATGAGGATATGAGAAGTTTGTCTGCGGATATAATCTCAAAAGCATGTTTTGGGAGCAGTTACTCCAAAGGGGAAGAGATCTTCTCAAAGCTTAGAACTCTCCAAACGATGATGTCCAACAAGGTCTTTGGTATTCCAGGCCTAAGGTATGTTCAAAAGTTACTCATATATAACACATGAGACCCAATCAGGAGAATCCAAGATTAATCTAATTAAGAGAACTATTAATTTAATTACCATGGCTAATCAATCATGCAATATTTAGGGGACTCTAATATCAGAAGATTAACATACCTTTGAGCTAGTTATTGTCTTGTTCATGTCAAACAGAGCAATAGATTAGAGTACACTCGAATGGGATGTTTCCAATAGCTTGCTTATATATAACGATACTGGTAAACTAACTGCAGTGACTTTAATGTTGACAAAATTTTAAAGGTATTTGCCAACCAAAATCAACAGAAAGATATCGAAATTGGATAAGGAGATTCAATCATTGATATTAGAGGTGGTAAATCAACGCATTAAGGGAACCTATGAAAAGGATCTTTTACAAATGATACTTGAGGGTGCTCAAAGTGACGAAGCCTACAATATACTTTCATCTAATATGATCACGCGTGACAAGTTTATAGTGGATAATTGTAAGACTCTGTACTTCGCTGGCCAAGAAACCACCGCCATTACAGCTTCTTGGTGCTTGATGTTATTGGCTGCATATCCAGATTGGCAAGCTCGTGCCCGTGCTGAGGTGCTTGAAATTTGTAAGGGCGACCTTCCGGATGCTGATATGCTTCGGAACATGAAAACGGTGAGTGTACATACAGAACTTAGAATCTATCTAAATGTTATTCGTCATAATTATTACTGAACTAGTGTAGACAAGATTCAGATAAACTCATATCTGAAAAAGATCATCATAACCAACTCCAATAAAGTCTCATCATGAACACTGACTTAAAATATAAGAAAATATTATAGTCTATTTTTCCAATGTGATACAATGTCTCACTCAAGAGTTTTTGGTACACTTTCAAGAGTAATCTGTAATTCAATGGCAGCTTACCATGGTTGTTCAAGAGACATTACGCTTCTATCCACCAGCAGTGTTTGTGTCAAGAGAAGCCTTGGAAGAAATTAAATTCAAAGACATTGTGGTTCCAAAAGGGGTGAAAATTCAAATTCCCATCCCAATATTACACCAAAACGCTGACCTGTGGGGGCCTGATGCCCACGAGTTCAAGCCTGAAAGATTTGGCAGTGGAATTCTTGGGGCCTGCAAATTTCCGAAGGCATATATGCCATTTGGAGTTGGGTCTCGCATCTGTGTTGGTCAACACTTTGCCATGACAGAATTGAAGATTATTCTATCTCTCACTCTATCCAAGTTTTGCTTCTCGCTTTCTCCAGCATACCATCACTCGCCTGCTTTTAGGCTGGTTTTAGAGCCTGGACATGGAGTTCGTCTCCACGTCAAACGACTGTGAAATTGTTATTATATCCAAACAAGGAAAGTAATTGTATACTTAACTCTATTTTAAGGATGTTTATGTAATTTTCCCTTTAATTGACAAAATTCGAACAATAAATTAATTATTTTATAAATTATTCAAATCCATCATACCGTCACTACATGTCTTTCGGTTGGTTGTGGAGCCTGGAAATGGAGTTTGTCTCAACGTCAGCCGACTGTTAGAATGTCTGATAGATGTGTCCTAAGGCTAGGATGACTATGGTGACTATTAATCCGATCGAAGGATTAATCCTTCACTTATTTTCTGAAGTTGATACGTTATGAGTAGGAGTAGCCATATATGTCACTTCTCGCTGGATTAAACTTAACCCTAATGAATCCACATGTGAAAATCTAAGCTGGAGAGACCTTTATTTACTGAAGTACTCGAGGTTTCCCTTACAATCACTCAGGTCCAACCGTCCACGAAGTTCTAAAATAAATTACAAAAAACTTAGCTCGACTAATTCAGCTTTACTATTATTTTTTCTTAATTATTTCAAATATAAACTGACTTTTGATTGCAAAAGTAATTTTGAATGTCGAATACTCAAAAACCCCTAGAGTAAGCTCCAAAATAACATAATAAGTTTGCTAATAAAATTATCCAAACTTGAAGCGAACTTAAAATTCCTCATTTGCTGAAATAATTGACTTCAATTCCGCTGATTAACTTGGCTGTTAGCACTTCGCCATCAATAAGGACCAACCCTTAATTGATGCTTCAACAAAGGTTCTGAGCAATCCCAAATCATTTGTAGGCCTAATTTTCGAAAACTATTTAAGTATTACTTACTAAACACTAAATATGTGCATATTTTAACCTCATCAAGAATGTGAAAGATTTCAATATTGAAAATAAGTTCAAAAATAGAGATTCACTCCATACTTATAATGGTTTAGGATAATAAATTTTTCTCCTTTTTCTTTTTTTCTTCAGAAAGATATTATGAGGAAAGGAAAGGGATGGTACACCCTTCATATTGACAATGCGACATCGCCGAAGTCCTAACCTAATTTTTTAAGTACAAAAATATTCAAGTTCAAACACACTCCTAGATGTGAAAAGAATACAGATTGAACAAGGCATAATCACAAACACAAGATCATTTGGATAACTTATATTTATAATTGCTAGACCTAGCTTAAATGGATAGGTAAAAGCTTAATAACAGTATATAACCCCTAACACAAGCATTTGGCTTCAATTTCCTCGAGAGTGAGCCCTTTTGTCTCTGGAACAATGAAGAATATGAAAAGAAGAGACAACACAGCTATCACTCCGAATCCATAAAACAAAACTCCAGCTCCCAGTAGTGCCTGCAATAAGGTAAGTATAACTATATCTTCCAAGCAGACAAACAGTTCAACAGAAGTATAGTATTTGGAATAGCCTAAAATTTAAGATAGCAATGGGTATAAAAGAACTAGAAATCTTTTTCTTATCTGGGTCACAATGGAAAGAAAAAAGATAAGAACACATTTGAAGGTAGGAAAAATAATCCAGTTAAAACAGAATAACACCGACAATGCTAACAAAAAAGATGGTGAGAAAAACTTTAACATCAAACAGAAATGAGATTATCATGCAGAACTTTCTAAAATGCTCAACCAGAAAGAGGGCTTCAGATTTCATAATCAAAACCATAAAGCATTTCAACACCCTAGGACCACTAGCAGACTAAAGAAAACATACTGTAGAACCAAAATTCGGATGCAATACAAGCTTGAAGGAAGTGTTTAATGAAAAGAGGGTTTTCATAAAAGATTCTGTCAACCCAGCAATCATAACTGGAATGAAAATAGGACAAGGTTCAGAGATAGTGAATAAATTTGGTCAGACTCCTTGAGAACGAAGGAGAAAAGCTGATTTTTTAATTATCATTTAAACAAAATCTTAAAATACATCTTTATTAGTTTATTACGACTCAAGTATGCAAACTCTTGTCCCTGTTATTTCAAGCTGGCTAAATTAATCCCTTTCCTTCATATTGCTTTATCAAGAGCCGTTACTCTGCTTGCATGCATCACTCAAATATTTCTTAACTAAATTAAGAAATCTCATGAAGGCATTTCCTTGACCTCCTGATTCTTTATTAACTAAATTAAGAAATCCCATGAAGGCGTTTCCTTGACCTCATGATTCTTTATTAACTAAATTAAGAAATCTCATAAAGGCACTTCCTTGAACTCATGATGCTTTTGATTTGAACTCGAATATCTATCAAGCTGGCACATTTTCTGTTCTTTTCAAGAGAACTTTACCACGTTTTATGAATCATTACCCATCAAAATTATTTTCCATGTATATTCCGATACAAAAATAGAGGTTCTGTAATATAGATTAAATGACAAGCAATAATCACACTCACAAAACTTGGTAAAGACACAGTCAGACTCTACCCTCTGGCAACATTGCTACATTATGTAGAACTTATTTTTGTTGTAGAAAACACAGATTATTGAACACCATGATTAGAAGCATATTTCACAATGAAGATGGTATTTTTAAAGTTATATTATTTCCACATGGGTACTGTACTTGCCATGCTTATTATAGCATGCATCTTAAGAACGATATTTTATTAAGGAAATTCTCAAGGAAGATATTATTTGGACACAGTTTAAACTTACTACCTTTAGAGGGGAAAATGCAAATGTCACAAGTGCATTTGCGCCGAAGTTAACGAGCACTGCTATACTGAGTCCTCGCCCTCTTAAACGTAAGGGAAAAACCTCTGAAATCATCAGCCATCCAATAGGACCAAAGGATAACTGCAAAACTACTTTCATTAGCCAAACAAGCACTAGATATGGAACTAAATCATGTATCCAAAATAAAATCTGTAACCCACAACAGGAGAAAATTTGGAAAAACTCTGAATCACAGACGCAACAAAATTTTTTAACACATTACAGATTCTTCCCACACTTTTTGTGGCTGAATCACAAAAAGGATAGCCTTTTACGCTGTTGCACATTATCAAACCCAAAAGTACCATATAAAAGATTGGAAATATGCAACAGGACACGGACCATGGGTTACTGGCTGCTTAGAAAATTAGTAACTTAAAAAAACCCTTTGCTAACTATTTATATGTCACAATCTAATTATAAACTAATACCATACTACATTTCGCTGAAGGGTTAAATCTCTATATATCTAGTATGATCGAACTTTCAGCATAGTGGTTTATGAGATCAATCAAGTGCATTACACCTTACCATATAGAGCTCATAGGAAATGTTACTACGTTGGTACAGCAGCTCTAAAAAGTCCAGTAGTTTCTCGGGGTCTGCTTTTTTTATTTTTTCCATTTAAATAAACCAAGGCTATCTTAATAAAGCAAAGTTTTGTAATTGATTTTAGAAATTAAGTAATTAACACCAAATAAAAAGAGCTAAATATGAGGCAAACACTCATCTAATCATTTCAATTATGAATTCATAGCTTGCAAAATAATATTTTTAGCCTTCTTCATTACCTGATAACACCCGACATACAACAGCAGTGCAATAACCGCTACTGCAGGTGCATCATCCAGGAAAAGATAATATGATCCCAAGAGGAACAACGAAATAACCTGTCACACATAAAATCCTTTAAAGAATGTTGCACACATCTCCTTTGCCTGAGATAACTCAAAATTCCATGCGACGATACAATTTTCCTTTAAAAGAAGGTAGAAGAAAATCATGCAGAAGTTTTGGATTAATCTTATAAAAAGGACATACAAATTTTACTGTGGTCGCATTTTGCTTCCTTAGCTCGTTATTTCAGTATTAGGAGAAGAAATAAAGATTCGTTGAAGAACATAGAGGACTTACAATCCCAGAAACACCACCAAGTAGTAAGGGTCTCCTTCCAAGTCTATCAACAACTAGAACCGCTACTCCAGTCATAATCAACTATAACAATGAAAGAACATGTCAGATTTCACTAGAGACAAGGGCTATGAAGTTCTAATTGATGGAAAACTATGTTTATGTAGAAGCAGAAGTGACGAAATTTGAATAATCACCCTCTAATACATTTAAAAGGGGAAAAAAAATTTTGGTTACAATTGTAAAAAGAAAATCAAGATGAAGTTTTATAAATTGATCGATAGAAGAATTACATACATCAAGCAAAAGAAAGACAATTAGTGTAAAATAAGATAATATGCCAAAGATATGCTGAAGCACTCAAAATTTCTGTAGCTTTTAAAGAAAACTACCAGATTTCTCACAAAAATGTGACAATACACATGTACATGTGTAAAATTGAAGAGAGATCACAAACAAATTTTCATCAAAAAATAAATATGTCACGTCTATATGCGCATTCTCTTGCATATACCTTCCATGCGCCAAGCAAGTACAAGCTTACATAAGCACACACATGAACCCACTAAATTTACAGATCTAAAAAGAAAAACTTTATAAAACAAAATCAATAACTCCATATATATCTACTTTGCATATGTCAATAGTCAAGGAAATAAGGCTAGGATGTGGTTTGAGACTTATATATACTTAACTTAGATATTTAGGAATATGCAATGAAAACCAAAATAATATATTAGCCTAAATAATTGAAAGATATTATAATAGATATTAGAGCTTCCTTAATGCTAAATAAACTCAACAAAATTCTTTCATATGAATTTGCATGCTAAGTAAACAAATATACCTTCAACAAACCAAGTAGAATTGAGACCCGAGTTGCATCAGATGCCGCAGAAAATCCTGCACTCTATCAAATTATTTAGTGTTAGGTTGAAGCAAGATTTTTTTTTTTTTTTTCTCTTAAGCAATAACTCATGAAAGATAGGATTATTGTCAATACCTAATAAGGGGAAGAAAATAAAATAAATTACTTCATACCTGAAAGATTGATGCAGCATAATACAGCACACTTGGTTGCCCTGTGATCTGCCATGAAAGTGTATGAGTAATATAAGCCAAGTGTTACTGTATAAACACTTAACACCGTTATTAAAAGTTATACTAAGAGAGGGAATAGTGGGTGTATTATAGAAAATTTTATGCGTACATTAGAAAATTTTATAAAGACGTGTATAAGTACAATCAAGTTGCTCTTGACACGAACTACCAAATATTTTCTAAATTATCCTTGAGTACATTTACATATAAAAACAAAATAATTTAAATAAATAAAACTTACACTCTACACCCTGCATATTATAAACCCAACTTCTCCCTTGTAAATTAGAACATAATCTTCTATGAATTAGTTATACTCTTTACTTTCATAAAGCAAGCAAATCACGTAAAAGAACCACTCTTCAGCATCCCAAACCCAAACCAAAATATATATATAGAGAGAGAGAGAGACCAAAGAAAAAGTTCTAAAATGCAACTTAAGAAGATTAAAGATTAAAGGAATTTTGATTGCAAAATGACCGTAAATTGAACTGGAAGGCGAAAGCAAGGAATTGTTTTCAGATGATGGTAGGTGCACAGAGTAAAAATCTCATTTTTTATTTTATTAGTCACTGGTGAGTGCATTAAAAATGTGGGTGTCAACAGGAATTTTGTGCATGTATTTAGACTCATCTCAAAATGTAAAGGTTTTCTCCTCATTCTACGGATTGTCAAAGCCATACATTAGACATAATATATAACAACAAAGTATAATAATATATAAATATTTAACTTAAAATGACACAAATTCAATTTCATTTATCTAAATCCAAAGTTACAGAAAAAATTGTTGTGTTGACAATATTAAATATTACTTCTCCAAATAACCATTGGATTGCATAGAATGAGTGGTTGGAAGTTTGTATCTCAATTTAAGTCAAAACATTGTAGTTATATATATATATATATGAACTAATGAACATACCTGTTGAAACAAAACTAATCCTGCGCCAATTGTAAGGGCCTTCAAGCATTTTCCCCTGAATATTTCCCCTATTGAAGCTTCTTTTCCATCTTCAACATAAGCAAGCTCTTGGAGAATCTCATCTACTTGTTGACGAGCTGAGTCACCAATGGCTTGACCCCTGAGACGGCACAAGGAATATATTGCTGCCTCTCTTAAATCTTGCATTTTCTCTCTTTTCTTTATGGCACATAACAGTAGCCATCTGGGTGATGCTGGTAGCCACCACATTCCTAATCCCATAATCACTGCCAATGGAATACTGGCAACAAACATGTAGCGCCAACCAGCTACCGTATCAACCAGAAGGCTTCCAATTCCATATCCAGCCTGCAAAAACAATTACAGGTGTATATTATTTGACACTATAGAAAAAACCAATAAAAATTATCGAGGGGATAAAGATCAAGGAAGCCATGGTTGGCTCCAGGGCATATGCCAATTTCTCTAAAACAACTCAACAGTCTTCCAGAAGTGAGATTCAAGCACTTACAACCATCCCAAGAACTATGAAGAACTCTTTAAGAGAGATCAATTGACCACGCATCTTAGTTGGAGCTGTCTCAGCAATGTACATAGGAGCCGCATGCATTGCCTAAAGTAGGAAATTGAAAGTAAATATTTAATGTACAAGCAATAAATGAAAAACAACTAAACAAAAAAGGTATATATGTTAAAGAATGATTCGAAGGTATACTCTCCTAATGTGCATGGTATTACAATAGAGAAGGAATGTGAATGTATATTTGCACACTAGTGCATGTAAGTGCACAGATACAGTTCTAAAGGTTTGTCTCCATGATGTGTGTCCTTTATAGAAGAAACTCTGAGGCTGATTTAACAATAGCATGATGATTTATCGCAAGACTGGTCAATGTTCATTTATGAGTTTATTTGGTAAAAACAAAGTCCTTGCTCTAGGTAGGCACAAAAGAAACCAGCAAACGCAATTATTAGACATTGTGAAAAGACTCATGTTCAGCGAAAAAATAAACAAGATTCATGTTCGTTACCAGCCCAATTCCTATACCATATACGAAACGTCCAGTCACCATAATAGCCAAGTCAGGTGCTAATCCAGTCACAAGCGCTCCAAAAAGATACAAGATAGCAGACAAAATCAACTCCCTTCTTCTTCCTTCAATGAAAATTCATCGTTTTAACTTCATAGAGAAATGGATGATTTCATCAATTTCAAACTTGAAGCAAATGCAAAAGAAGACTAACCTAGAAAGTCAGCAATATTAAATGCTAAAACAGAGCCAATCAAGGCCCCATATAACGAGCCGCTAGTCTGCCAAAAAGCAGCATCAAATTTTAAAATGTTAAATAAAATTCCCTTCAAGCAGGGACGAAAGAAAAGGATAAATAAAAAAGACAGACAAAAAAGATTTATCAATAAATTTCCTGTAAGAAAAAACCATAAATTAGTTAGAAACTTACAATAAGACCAATTTCCACAGAAGATAAGTCGTACCATGAAATTCCACTTAATGTGGCCGACTGCAAGAGAAGCAAAAAATTAAATACACTTTGAAAAGAGGAATTAAGCAGAAAAAATGTAGGTTATAATCAAATTATGAGGTCAAATATCTAAATTAATGTATATCACTATAGCACATTAACACAGTCCCATGCTTGTGCATAGCTATTAGCTAGATGCAAATCACCTCCTAATATCTACTGCATGGCAAGACATATTTGTATCTTGGTGACTTAGTAAACTTACAAGGATATGAATAACTAGAAGCATAAGTTGGAACAATATGATTAATTAAGAAGAGTGGAAACTTTCCGGAATGGTTTACTTCGAGAATTATATTGAAATGACTGTTTGTTCTAATATTTAATACATTAAAGTTTAATCTTAAAATAATAAACCTACTCATATATTTAGAATAAAGAGAGACGGATTTTCTTTCTAAGAAATGTTAACTCCACACCAAAAGGCACTAAATATCTCCATAAAAATAATCAAAAATATTAAAAAAAATGTTTTTTCTCAAAACTACCAAGACAAATCAGCTCTTTAAATATTTATTTCTTTTTCTTTTTTTTTTCTTTAAAAAAAAAAAAAACCAGCAAGACATTTACACTTTTACAAAAGCTTAGGGAAACCTAGCAGAAATTCACTGATGATGAGCTAGCATAATAACAAACATCACAATCAGTATTGTGAGCCTGAAATACAGATAGACAACCCTTATCTTAATTACACAACACTCTTAACCCCTAAGGCTGCGGTTTATAATAAATATGTCAAAACATATTACAGCTAAAATTTGAAGAATGAACCCATAATTGCAGATAAATTTTATACAACAGGGGCTACACTAAACTTATAATCTTTCTATCAGTCAACAGTGTACCTCTATAGAAATTGTAGCACAAGATGTGGCCCCAATATCATAACCATAAAGTAGTCCCCCAAGGGCTGGAAATAGAAATCTGAAATCATCAAGGTATAATTTAGAATGAAAATGTCATTAGATTCCAGTTCACATAGCCCAAGCATAAAGTTGCAAATGGGGAATGGAAAAAATCATATGAAATATATCTCCTATCTGTTGGCCTATTTAAAATTTAGATGAATTATTAAAAAAACAAAACAAAACCAGGAAAAGAAAAAGAAATGGCATCATGATTTGATCAGAAGCAACATGACTATCTCTTCAAAAAAATTCAGGAATGAACACTTTAAATAATAAACTGAGAGAAAAATCAAGAAGAAATCAATCAGTGAGCCTCTATTAGTTATTGCAAGTCAGGTTGCTTCCAGTAAGATTTGGATATTGCAGCTTTACTTAAGAAGCATGCACCATTGGGACCAAGGGATCAAAACTGACCAAGAAAAGAAGTAGATTCTTGCCTTAAGAATGCACCTACTCCATTCTCGACACCATTTCGATCTCCCCCAATATAGATGACAATATCTTATAAACCAATTTTAACAGGATCAATTCCATGGAGCAAACTACTTTTTCAAATCATGCAGCAAGAGAATTCATCATAAGTTAAAAATCCTGAAGAGCTCTAAATACAACTGATCACTTTTTTCTTGTATGAAACATAAAACTAATATTCTTAGTAAAAAGAATAGATAAGAAAAGATGTTGAACCAGAAGTGCACTTCAGAATAATCCATCAATAAAAGTTAAAATACTCAAAGGAGGAAAAAATTAAATTCAAACTATCAAAAACTTCCAATCTTTATGAATAAAGAAAAAATAGGATCCTGCAATCGTTTAAATCCCAAAGCCACAGAGAAGTAAAAACACGAACTCTGCCCCACCGAGCATGAAACTCTGCCCCACCGAGCATGAACCCCCTCCTCGGTAGTCACTTCAAGAAAAACAAAATGGTTCTCCAAAAATAAAGGAATAAATAAACTGGCACAAATCCATTATATTTCAGCTTCATTTAATAGTCTTTTTAAAAAAATTCAACTGATCACCGAAGGTTGATATCGCTTCAACAGGACGGTTAAAACAGAAGTCCTCTGTTTGGGAACCAAAAGCAAAGCCCTAATACAAATATTACAGAGACCGTTGGGTATAGGTATAAGCATCCCTGGTGGTAATTTAATTTTTAGTTCTTTACTACAATGGGGCTAATTTTAGTCCACTTATTAGGAGCACCCTTTTCTCATGACACTAGGATTTCATATTTCTCTCTTAAACGAGATCCTATTCCCACACCATTGATAAACTTAAGTGCCTAATTTCATAACCCTACTACTATCATTTATATATAGTTACCACTCCCAAACCCCTTAATTTCAACTTGCCATTATAGCAAACGGTTTCAACAAATCCAGCCACTGTTTCCCCAGAATATTGGCATAACCTGCAACTCATAGGCAATTCCGAACCCCTCTACCTCTCCATGACAAGACTAATACCATTATTTCTAATATTTTGAATGCTTCAACTCAAAAAAGTCACAATGAAAACTCTCCAACTTGTCCTACATCAACCACTGTCTCCTCAATAATGCAACCGATAGCAACAAAATTACATGATATGGGGAAAAACTGGGAACATTTGACACCTGTAGATTAGAACACACCTATTCTGCACATGTTTCTTCCCTTTTCCGTAGAAATTTTACATTTTCATTCCATTGAAGCATTATTTTCGGATTATGTCTTTTTCACATTTAACAATTGTAAGAACTCCTACTGTAAAAGGGAAACAAAGTGAACCTCAACATGAAATACTCCACTAACTACATATAAGGGAGTAAATTCCCAGAATTATTTATGTTTCTCACAACAGTTTACATACTCAGTTCATAACACTGAAATACCATGAAAGAATGTTTGATTTTGCAAGTTATTATTCTCTCGACAATCCAGGTGTTCCATATACATAAACTAACAGATTTATTCCTACAGCCAATAATGTATTTTATCTATCAAAAGAAATAAGAACCTAAAAAGCTAGTTAAAACAGACTTCTATTTGGAATGTAAATCGACAGTAGGAATTTTTGTGCACACGGCCAAATTTTGCCGTGGTTCATCTTAGGGTGGCTGATAAAATGCAAAGTACTCATGGAAAAAAGTAGACATTTGGCAAGAGTATGGAGAAGTATATGTCTACATTCATTTACATACTTCATGATAAATCAACAAATACAGGTAAAATTTATAAAGCATCATATTAAAACTCACGGGAGAATTGCTGCACTAGCAGAATAATTTTCAGAAGGATGGATTCCATTAATAAGAGGCTCTTCTGTATCATCAATCTCTCCAGAGGACTTTCCCACCTAAACAAGCAATTGAATTAATAATCTTACCCATAACTTTAATCAAAATAGAAAAACATAAAGACAATTTTGGTTGCAGGGAAAAAATGTAAACAATATGACCAGAAAATGCGGTTCCAGCCCTTTTGAATTTTTTTTGACAAATAGAACTTGATTCAACTAAGCCATAGAGTTGTATCTGCTCTTAATGTTGTAGAGTTCATGATTGTACCAGACTCAATGACCAAAAATCACTTATTAAAAAAATATATGTGCTACTTTCTTTTTTCTTTTTTCTTTTTTTGGGTATCCAGAAATTTCCAAACTTGCATACAATTTCACAAGTTACCAACTAAGATCTACTACTGGATCCACATAAACTTTGTAACAGCAACTCGAACAGTTTCTTAGCAACAAAAGAACACATAAACATCAAAATGTTTACTATATCAATTTGAAACTCTCAAAAATATTCTGAACCACTAGAATAAAGTTCCAAGGAAACTGAAGAACAAGAAATTGGAAACACAAAGACAGAGAAGAGAGAGAAAAAAAATAAGAAGAAGCAAAAAAAACTTTGAAGATTATTATGCTTTCGTTTAACAACAAGAAAAGTTTTACCCAACTTAGTAAGCAATTTGCAATTTACAACTAAGCTAGGTTGAGCTGCATAACTTGTAAAAATTTAGGTGTCAAACGGTAAAAGAAGATTCAGATTCAACTTTACTTTGTTTCAGCCTCAAGACTTCCTCAGGCATCTTAAATAAACAATACAAATAACTCTTTATCTGTTTTCAGAGAGAATAAAAGAAACATCATCTCAAAATTCAAATCAATTAACAAACACAAACTTATTGCCGTAACAGTGATTTCAGCAGCAGTTATGTTACAGTCAAACTTCTCCATCAGTATGTCCACATTTTCTCAGCAACCAAACAGACCGTATGTACACTCATATCAATAAAGAACTAACAACTGAAAATGCAAAGCAATTGACAAAGTTTCGATTATAGAAAAATGATCTCAGCACCAGGTAATTGTTCGGTTAAATTTTGGTATCAATTTGTCTCCATTTTCTCAGCAACCAAACAGAAGGTATCGAAATCGCATTAGTAAAAGAAAAGAAAGGAACCTTTCCAAGAGAGGAGAGAGTTAATTGCTCAGGATTAGACGCCATATGATGATTTTCAAGTTCTGAAATAAAGTGGGAACTCGTCAAACAAACAAAAGAAAGCCAACAGGCAATTTATATGATAATGATAAGCTTAATTTCAAACAATTAAGAAAGAGGCTTAATGGTAATTTTATTCATT
The DNA here is from genome assembly GCA_026212285.1 of Bursera cuneata. Classification (NCBI taxonomy): domain Eukaryota; kingdom Viridiplantae; phylum Streptophyta; class Magnoliopsida; order Sapindales; family Burseraceae; genus Bursera; species Bursera cuneata. The sequence continues at coordinate 28,782 of JANLJB010031021.1, read as the reverse complement.
TTTAAGGTAAATAAACAAATAACGTAAATACCGGTGGGCGATGGGCCAAGATTCTCACAACACCGTTTCTAAGTACACCGTTATTAAATTTTTTATTTTTATTTAACACGAGGTTTCTAATTTTAAAAATATTCTATACGAGAAATACGATAAAAATACATTTTTTTTTGGAATTACTGAAATTTTTATTTCTAAAACTTATCCTTGCGTTACGCATAAATTTTCTTTATAATTTTTTAATTCAATTTGATAGTTAGTTGTCAAATTTATATTAAGTTTTTTGTAGTAAACTTCAATTTTTTTATAATTTAAATATGAGTTGTGTTATTTATAATACTCATTTACTAAATACACTGATTAACAAAATTTAAAATTTTAAAAAATAAATAAATATTTAACTAATCAGTATTGAAGATGTCTGAATGTTGCCTAGTACGGTTCCCATACATTGAATGTTGGTTGCGTGTCTGTCGTCTGACAAATCCATCACCCGTCCTTCACTTTCATGCCTGAAAGACTAAACTCAACTTACCTTCTACATTAAGTAAGAGATTTATTGACATTTTTTAAATCGTAAAAATGATTAAATAAGTGAGTAGATTAATATCCTCTATCTCTCTTTTCATAAAACTTTAAAAATTATTTTTTTCTTAAACTCTTTTTCATCATTAACTCAAAAGTTGATAATTAATTATATGTATAATATTATCAAATAAATAAAAAGTTTCACAAACTATACTGATATACAAATTTTACATGCTCACAAGTATACGAATCACTAAATAGAATAATAACAAGTTCACCCTAAGGTCGAATAATAACTTTAAGTATAGGATTCTTTATTGGTTTTTTCTTTTTACTATTTCTTTAAAATTTATTTTAATTTGAGTTTAAAAATTATTTATAATATTAATAAAATAATTCAATCTTTTTAAAAAAGTTTTACTTATTTAAAAAAAATCATTGAATGCATTTAGTTGTTTTTATTTTTTTTTAAAACTGTTACTGAAAGTAATTTTAAATATTAAGAAAAAAATAATTTATTGTTTATACTTTAAAACGATTTTGAAAAAGGTGAAACTCAAAATTTATTAAAACACCACGTTAGGGATTAAAAGTAATATATGGTTTAAAAAATATCAAAATAAAAATAAAATAATATAGAGAAGCTGATATTTAAAAACTATTTAATATTATTTGGACAAGTCGATAATGTTGGGGTAGATCAGAAAATCCAATCGTCTCATAGACAGAGAGGTAGAAATTTATCAAACGAAATATCACTCGTTAGTATACATCAGGAGTCTATTGATGAGAAAATCAGTGCCGTTCGTAAAAAATATGAAAAATGTTAATAAATATCAAATAAATTTATTTTTAAAATGTTAATGTACAACAATTAATTTATAAATTTAGTAAGCGCAAGAGGGAACAGGGTGATGTGGCAAAAGGTTTTACCTACCATATATCCAAGCTGCCGATACTGATGTAAGCTTTGGCAATACCAACTAATAATTCTTGGACCAGAAGATTTTAGGTAAATCAAGGGGGAAATTATAATAACCCCCAATTAAATTTGAAGAAAACACTTAGCCCCATATTTTTATTAAACTAACACTTACCTCCCAAATACCCTTAAAAAACTAACACTTACCCCCCAAATATTTGGGGGTAAGTGTTAGTTTTGAGAAAACAGTGTTAATTCTCTGGGGGATAAATATTAGTTTAGTAAAAATGTGGGGTTAAGTGTTTTATTGAAATCTAATTGGGGGGTCAAAGAAATTTCCCGTAAATCAAGTTACAAAACAACTTGGCATCGTCTCCTCCACTAAAACTTGCGTTGAGAATAAGCACTTTATGTCACAATCACTTTCGTTTTCTTCATCAACTCCAAAGCTACAACATAAAATCTACACGTTTTCTTAATCTTATGCCTTTTGTCAGTTTCTCATTAATTGAGCAGAACGATACAGATATTAAATGAAGATAAATATATTATTCTAATTAAAATCATGAGTTAGGTGTGGTAGATTATTCATTAATTAAACAACTTTAAATAATTTGATTGATGCTATTCTCTTTTTTAATTACTAATTTAAATTATGTACTCTTACTTAAGATGCATGTCTTTTTATCAAAATATTATTTACTATTTATATTGTTTAAAAAAATTTAATGCGATATATTAATATTAATTATATTTATATGTTATGAGTGATAAATGTTTTCTTTTTGTAAGATATATTTTTAATATTTGGACTGTCTTCTTTAAAGACAAGACTTAAAAACATGGACAGATACGGACAAGTCAGATCCTGAAGATTGGAGATTGTGGACACGGTTGACTTATGATTGATATTACTAGTGATCTCAATTAAAACAACGAAGCCCATTATTTATTTATTTATTTATTTATTACAATCCGGGTTTGGCTTCTAGAGTATGCTACATCTTTGTGGAATTATTCCTTCACTTAATTTCTTGCTCATTGTCAATTTGGTAATGAAATTCAACAAAATTTTGATTTGATTTGATTTGTTTTGAAAGGATTTCAAAGGAACTGACTGGTAAGTAAGGCTTGGGTGGGATTTGCACAGAACCAAGACTCTTCCAACATATCCACCACTCTACCCATCGTTGGCCGGTTTGAGGGGTTAGTTTGTATGCACCAAAAGCTCACCATTATCTTCTTTGCAGATTCTTTATCCTCTAAATTTGAAACGCGTTTGCAGTCCAAGATTTCCATATAGTTCAAGACGCTTGTAAATCCGGTGTGTGTGAAGCAAAAGGCTAGAATTATCAATTTGCCAGTTCCAGTCGTTGATGTCGCTGCAGCGTTAATTAAATAATAAAAAGAGGTCATCAGATTATATGATGGCAAATGGTTGAAGAAATAATCATCTGTTCTTGAATAAAAAGGCCGATGCAATCCAAATTAATTATGATATTTTCTTGAGGTTGTATCCGAACTTATTCTAAAAAAAACTAATATTAACCCTTCAAAATAAATTTATTTAATACAAATATATATATTTTTGTCAAACACATCCCCACTTATAGACAAAACAATCATTTTGTGTTTTGGTATCCGTAGTGTTGTGAGATGCCCACCAGAACGACGATCAATACAAATATAATTTTAAACAAATATTATATTACTTTTTAATTTAATAATATTATTTTGTATTATTTAGATATAAGGGTATTTTCTATATTATTATTGTTTTTATCTTTATTCAACAGTATACAAGAACATAGACCATTAAAGACGATTCGTTATATTTATCAAAAACCTTTTTTTTTTTTTTTAATAATATGCAGAGATTTAGTATTATAGAAACTTTCGTACTTTGAAATCTATTTCGCTATTCTCTTCTTTGCCTAAAAAATACGATGGTAAATATAAATAAGATTAAAGATTGAACCACGGTGACAAATATATTGAAAGTAAATATTTGGTTCTAACCTCTCTTAGGATCTCTCTCTCTCTAGGTTTTGAAATTCTGGTACAATAGATACATTCAACAATGTGGTTATCCACCATGCCAACCAAAAGCTTGGAGCGAAAAATGAGTTCTTATTCTTGTCAAAAGTCAAGAAGCAAGATGATAATCTCATTTGATAATACTTGAAAATGAGTTCCACCAATCCGAATTGAAGCTGGTACTTCACAGTTTTCTTGTGGCAAACATATGCAAAAAATTCTACTGCCTTCAAACAAGTACAAGACATTATTCATGGAAATGGGAGCTAAAAATCCATAAAATTTGCAAGTTTACAGGAAGTTGATGAAGAAGTTACTCAGTCTTGGAGGGTTGCCATGGTTGGTATCTGGACCAATCTCTCTGCCCAGGGTTGAGGGCATGTCCCTTGGAATGGTAGATATACTCATCACCCTCTCCAGATAAATTTTCCTTGTGGTCGACCCCATATCTCTTTGGTTTCAGCATCAGAAGCTACAAAAAGAATTGCATCTTTCCATTAGGAACTTAAGTTATATGGTAATCATATAAATATGTTGAAACAGGACTTGCCTCATCTCCGGTGTGATCAGTTATATAGTGGAGCCAACCATGCCATTCTGGTGGCACCTGGGAAGCGTTATAGCGACTCAAATCAGCATATTCAACCCACCTGTGTCTTCCTGAGAGAGTGTGACATCAAGTTAGAATCTGTATACAAGGCATCATGCAATAAAGTACGAGTGATGGAGAATCCATTTGCAACATCTTTTTGGATTACTTTACAGTGAAGATGTTGGTTTCCCTTGGGCAGTAAATATATTCAGCTTGTAACTGCCCTGACATATTCACACATGATAATGAAATATGAAACAGAGGCAGAATAAACAGTATTTGGTTGAATGCTAGCATCCAAGTAATCTCACACCAATTGTAAACCAGAACTCACCCCTGTTCATCTTTCATTCATTGATGACTCTCTCCTTATTCCACTCTATATATATATAGTCTTTTCACTTAAATTTTTAACTTAAAAGCCCTAGGTCATTCTAGCTGTTAAAAAAGCACTTGACCTAAACAACTTAAGTTTGTAGACGTGCACTTAACTTTAATATTTAGCCTCTAATAGCTCAACCATTTGGCAAGAATATTATTATATCATTTGGATAATTTCCATACAAATTGGTATGTGATTCACAAAGTTATGAATGAAAATAACTTTCAAAACTAGGTAAAATTGGAGTCTAGTGATTCGTTTGAATACAATCTCACAAAAACCAGTCAAAAGAACTCTTTGATGTTTTTAGATTTTGAATTGGTACTCTGGATTGCACCTGAAAACATTTTTTATGAATACTCCAATAAATCTATTGTCTTTTTGAGATTATGTTATCCTTTATTTTCAAAAACAAAGGAACAAATCAAGACACAAACAGAACATATGCTATTTTTTTCTTTTCAATGCCTACAAAAGATGATGGAATACTCCAAATGCAGGTCTTTTTCTTGCGGCCTTTCTATTTCAGACAGTCAACGCAAATGTTTGTTGCATGATTCAATAAATCTGGTACAATCATAATTGAACATTCGTAGCAACAGTAAAATTAAAAAAGAAAAACTATATCAACAGTATGACAACCCCTCAAACCAGATAGATGGAAACAATCAACTCCAATTCAAAAAATTATGAAGAATGACAGTGTAAACATTCATGTGGCTGATCATTCTTTTTCAAAATTTTCAGTTAACATTGTTGGGGCAGTTATGAAATAAAGCATCAAATGAAAGGAGAAGGAAACACTAACCATACTGAGTGTCACCATATTTCTCATAATACTTGTTACCGTATTTATCAACTCCAACGAGAGTTGCCCCTATGTTGTGTATTTTGGTTTGCCTGAATCAATCAAATAGAATATAACTAAAGATATAAATAGTAAAATCTAAAGTAATGATGAAGGAAATAGACGTTTTAAGAAACTATTTTGTTCTCAAGGCAGCAACCAACAGGATTCCTGAGCAGACACCAAATAAAGAACTAAAACAGAAGAAATAATATACAACCAAATGACACATGAAAATTGTAAAACAGGATATATACAAGTGGACGTAATAAGGAAACCTTCTATCAATACTTCCAGTCACAACAATACAACAATTCATTTACTCTAAAATTTTTTGCACCAGACACCAACTATCACAATAACGTCTGTGGCTTGTTACATAACATTAAACACATAACATGATGAGGGAATTGTGTGCTTCAAGCCATATATTCACGTCTGCATGCCAGTATGGTCAAAAACTTTAAAGGGAACCCAAGGCTTTCTGAAACTATTGACCTAATATATCTAGAATCATATATAGAAAGCCATCAGAATCAGAAAAAACTACATGATGTTTGGATTTGGAATGCAAGTCTTGAAAAGTGACATAAAATCATTATTCACCCGATGTTTCTTCTCTCCAACATCAGCTTAAAATATCGGAAAAGAGATTTAAAGTGAAAGCCCTTATTATTAACTGAAATTTTCAAGTGAGACTAAAAAAACTAAGAGCGCTTCTCAATATTGAAAATGCAGAGCATCTAGGGCCAGCTTCCACAACCTCTTCTAGTTTCCAATACTGTGTACTCACACTTCAAATTCTACTTAAATGGCCACATCCAATATTTCAAGCAAACAATTCTAGATCATCTTCAATTGTTCAATTATATTCACAAAGAGCTTTCTAAATCTCCACAAACTGCAGCACCAAGTGATAGCAATTCCAAACACCAATGTTGATATCACTTTTTGGCTGCAGCAGCCGAGCAGACAAATAATGGATAATTGTTTCCTAGCTCCAAGCACTTGAAGTCTTTAGACTAGATATCAGTCTGGCAGTTGCCTGGTCTGGGCATGCCAATGGGCTGCCTCAGTGCCTAAGCGAAACCAGCCGACCCATTTATAAAAATTCAAGCACAGCTATACATGATGATAAATGAAATTAAAAAAACCAAAGTCCTACCATCAGCTCAAACATCATTATTCTTAAAAAAGATTCCCCTATAAAACTGCTTAAAAGTACCACTGAAATTGGAGAACAAAATTTCCCACAACCAAACAATAAAATGCATACCACACATATGCCTAGTCATTAGAAGAAAAAAAAAAGGTTTCATCCCATATGCTCATAACAAAATAAAATTTTCTATCAAATACAACAATAATTTATATTAGCAGTTACAGTTCTAGAAAGCTAATTCACCCTCTATCTTTCCAATATATATATGGTTTTCATTCTTCTCTCCCTCTTATATTGGGTTTTCACCTTTTCTTTCAGAAAGAATTAAATCTCTAGGTAACTTTACGTTTTCTACCCATATTTCTACAAAATGCAAACTTATTTCAAATACAAATGTTGCATATGTTACTGAAAACAGTAGTAAAATCTTGAAGCAGAAGCAAAGCACAATAATATCAATACAAACTGTTCATTACAGACAACAAATCATGAAATTTGAACGATTAAGCACGCTTCATATCTTAAATATTCTCAATGAAAAAAAACCTAATTAAGCATTAGCGCATATGTTAGTGCCTTACATGATATTTCCATCCGCAAGGGCCCTCCTGAAACACAGAAAGCAATTACAGAGTCGGTAAGCCTCAAAAATCCCAAATTGATTACAATTTTGACAATTAAATGCTTCATCATATCAGAAATAAAGCCAAATCTGAGATTTGTCAAAGCAAAACCCAGAGATTGATGTCGTTTTGATTCGTATTGGAGAAAGCTAAATGCATGAAATGGTGAAGAAATGAAAAAGAGAGTGAGAGACTAACAAGAAGCCTCCTTCCTTGAGCTCTCTGAGGAGGCCGCCGAGGCCTCTCTCTCTGATCGACTTCAATACGTTCCTCACGACATTTGTTGCCATCTCTCTCTGCCTTTCCCGTTCTTGTTTGTTGTCTCCCCATTATTTATTCCATTTCTTCTACTTCTCCTTTCCTTTTGGGTTTCTTTGTAAAGATATAATATTAAGGGGTTGGTTTTGAAGTATCCGACTGTTTGGTTTATGATCCGAAATTAATTTTCAAAAATTAGAATACAATTAAATTTTATCTTTGATATTTGATATTGCATAAACTTATGGCCATTTTCTCTTCCATTACTTACTTACCTACTTCGATTTTTTTTTAACTAGATATGAAAAAAAGAAAGAAAAAGAAATGCATATATGTGAGTCAAAGGATAGATTTTTAATAGATATTTATTCATTAATTACAATCACTATTTTCTTACAATTTGACATTGAATATTATAAAATAAAAAATCACAAACTTGACCATGCTACATGTAAAAATTTAAGATACTTTAATATTATAATAAATTAAAAAAAAATCATCAATTTACTTTTAATTTTTTCAAAAAGCCATCAAAAATATTTTATCAACGAAATTCATGAAAACCATCTGCTAATAAAAAGGTTAAAATGTATTGTAAGTGTCAAATTATTTGTTCTATAAATAATTTTTTTCGATAATAAATGATTTGATAAAATATAATAATAATTTTTTTTTGAGAATGCCATTGGTTTCTTTTACTTCCACCAATATCTTTTTAGGTTGATGATGGGCCATGGCCCAAGAGTTGGTCCGGCTCTCTAAGCTTTTGCTAGACTCGTCCATGGGGCCGACAGGAATTGGACACGTGGCAATTTCCCATTGGCAAGGATGACGCTGAACGCAAATGGATACAATTACTATATTTTCCTGTACTAAATTCTCTCTCTTTTGTTCATAATTGAAAAATTAGCCTTGGAGATTCTTCCAACCAGGTAGCTCTTTTTTTTTTTTTTAATTTTTAATATATTGATGGTTTGATGTGATTATTACTCACATTAGGGTTTCTGTCCATCAAAGTTTGATTTTTATTGTTTATTTATTTTTTTATTTGTCGCGTGGAAATTACTGGAAACGAATATGAATGTGGATGGACTTAGGTTTCGCTTGATTATTTTAGTTTCAAATTTCATTCACCTTCTCAGCATCCAAACAGAGGATTAACTAGTTCTAGATCGGTGCTTAAATTGAATAGGCATAATTTCAACCTTTTGAAGTTGATTTTTGTTGATAATTTGTTCATTGATTGGATGATATTGTGTAACAGCGGGTGGGGCAAGATGATGAGGCTTCCAACATACGCGGGTTGTAGTTTGACGCTTACTATAGCAGTTATTTACCATGCATTTAGCAGTAGAAAACAGTTCTATCCAGCTATGGTTTACTTATCAACTTCTAAGATCAGTTTGGTGCTGCTTCTCAATATGGGTTTGGTTATTATGTGTGTTTTGTGGCAAATGATCAAAAAATTGTTCCTTGGCTCACTCCGAGAAGCTGAGGTTGAGAGGTTGAACGAGCAGTCAAGGAGGGAGATCATGGAAATACTGTTTGCTATAACTATATTTCGGCAGGACTTTTCGGTTTCGTTCCTTGCTATGGTCACTACATTGTTGTTGATCAAAGCTTTACATTGGTTGGCTCAGAAGAGGGTGGAGTACATTGAGACAACCCCGACTGTCCCCATGTTGTCCCACATTCGGATTGTTTCTTTTATGGGTTTCCTCCTTCTTCTGGATTCTCTCTTTTTGTACAGTTCTGTCAAGTTCTTGATACAAACACGGCAGGCTTCGGTATCCCTCTTCTTTTCGTTTGAGTAAGTTATATATATGCTAATAAATTCTTGCATTATTCTTTCCTTTGTTAACATTAGTGGTGAATTATTTTTTTGTGTGATCTTTTACTTGTCTTATGTACTTAACTTTAGAATGTTAGTGGATATAGGTCACTTAGTCTTGCTAGAATAATTGTCACAAGCAAGGATCATGAATGCTAAATATGCATCTAAATGTTTGATTTTACCAAGGAACGGTGGATGGTACTTTACAGCTTGCTGCATGGTTAGGGTTAATGTCTAATACTACTGTTGCTTCTAGATTATAGGCTGGAGAATGCTAGTTATGGTTAAAACATGACCATGACACGAAGTGAGAACTGATTCCTTTGATTTATTTAAGACAGAACGTAGTAGTGTAGCTCTATGTTCATTAATATGTTAAGTGTACTTTATATTGGGGTTTGTCCTAAATGGTTTGTTGGTCTCTTGTTGAGCCCTGATGATTCAACTGGTCTGTGATGGAACTTTTAATTTAGGACTTTGGTTTTCATTTTTATATTTTTACTTTTGGATGTTGTGGGATTAATTACTTCAGAGGAACTCAGATCAGTTGATAAGTATCAGTAGTTGGATGGATAGAGAACGGCAACACTATTTGAAAGAAAATGAATTTGTAGCTGTTCTGCTGTCAAGTGTTATATAAAAGACGTTTTGTTGTTTTTAGGAAATAAATCTTGATCTACATTAACTTGAATAAAGTGGAGAAATATAAAACTATATCAGAAATGAATTGTTGATGAAAGATCTCACTTTAAGAAGGGTGACAACTATATGGAAGACCCCTAAAATCTGTTTATGAGGATTGCGTTTATTTTCTTCTTAATTTTCTTAGTTTAATTATCATGGATTCGTTAATTGATTTGTGGGTATTTGGGCCTGTCAAAATATTTGGCGGAAAGCAGATGATTATTATTTTGGGTATGGTTACTCGGGATTAATAGAATTGGAAGTGATGGGCCAAAACTTTAGGATGAATTATATTTTTGTAGTTAGAGAGGGCATGCATTATTATTGTTTCCCTTGCTCTAATGACTATAACTTTGTGTCTTAGGTACATGATACTGGCAACAACAACGGTGTCAATATTTGTAAAATATGTTTTCTATGTAAGTGACATGCTTATGGAAGGACAATGGGAGAGAAAGGCTGTTTACACCTTCTACTTGGAACTTATTCGGGACTTGCTTCATTTGTCTATGTACTTGTGCTTCTTTCTTGTGATTTTCATGTAAGTAATTCATGCAGCCTCAGTTTTTGTGCAATGATTTGTTTACTTACATAGCAATTTTATATTGCATTTGGACATCACAAATAAATATATTTCTGTTAACATATATACTTTTAGCCTAAGCTTGATGAATTAGGTTTGAATTCACACGCCTAATTCTACTATTGGAGTATTTACACGCAAGCATGAAATGGCAATGCTTGATCCTTCAGTTGTGGAGAACTATGGCTTAATTTTCTATAAGTTTATTTACTCTTTTACAAGCTTTGATGTTTATTTCATATTGCATATAGTCTTTTCTGTTATGTTCATTGGTGCCTTGTTTTTACTAGAGTACTCTTTTCTAATGATTATTTTTTGCCTGTGTCCTATATTTGGTGGATTATGTGTTGGTGTCTGCAGGAACTATGGTGTTCCCTTGCACTTAATTAGGGAGCTGTATGAGACATTTAGGAATTTCAAGATTCGCGTTGCTGATTATGTTCGTTATCGGAAGATCACTTCAAATATGAATGATCGATTTCCTGATGCAACCCCTGAAGAACTTAATGCGTGAGCTTTAATCTTACTTTAGTGTTATTTTTATGATATTATTTAAATTGTCATCTTATTGTTTTTGGTGGAAATGCAGAAGTGATTCAACCTGCATTATATGCCGTGAGGAGATGACAACAGCCAAGAAATTAATTTGCGGACATCTTTTTCATGTTCATTGCCTGCGCTCATGGTTAGAGCGACAACATACATGTCCTACTTGCAGAGCTCTAGTTGTTCCACCTGAAGGTGGGGCAAGTACAGCTGGAGGACAACATGGATCAAGAGCAGATACTCACCAATCAGGTAATCCCATTATTGCACCCTTGCTGAGCCTAATTCGCTGTTCATTATAAGAAATGCAGCTTTGTTTTTTGAATTTGAACTGTATGGTTTCTGATTTTTGGTCTTGAGCAAAAGAGAAGCCATTCCCTTTAATTAATACTTTGATGTATGGTCATTGCAATAATAGATAACTAAATTAAAAAAAATAGCAAGAAGCGGTAGGTTGCTTCTGTGCTTTTATGCTCTTAACTAGTTAATGATGTGAACATCGAATGTTGAAAAATATATTTCAAAACCTTAGTAGATTGTATTGAATATATGTTGGGATGGGGAAAGTTAGGGAGATGGCTTCTTTCATGTCTGGAAGAGTAAAGATATTTGTCTGAAGTTTTTCTGTGATTGGTTCTGAGTCTAGAGAACTGGAAAGTGGTTTTAGTTTTTCCTTTGCCATTTCTGAATTGAGGAAATGTGTAAAAAAGCTTTTGACTAATTATGGATCTTCTCCTAATTTGAACTCTGAGGACTTGGCTATGTTGAACAGTTGAAGACATCTTAAACCTTAACTTTTTTGGGATAAGAAATCAAGAATGATTGTATTAGTTGTAACAAACTGTAGAGAAACAAGTTGTCCACAAAAAAACAAGTAGCATGCTAAGGGTACTCAACTTTGCAATAATCTGAACAACTCAAAAATAATCAAAAATGAAATTTCAACTTATGCATTCTAAAATAGTCCTAAAATTAGCTAAAAGCAGAAACTCACTCTCTATCAAATCACTGCAGCATCCTAATTGTAATGAAAAACGTTAGAAAAGGGGGTGAAAGTTGGAGCATCATTCCAAACATTTGAAGATCCTACTACAGGAAGACAAATTGTCTAATGCAAAGTTGTTCTGTTATTTTTTGCTTCTATACTCTATTTTCTGTTTTCTATTTTTTCATCAAATTTAATAAATTTGAACATTAAAAAAAATAATCATGAATGCATTCCTTTTGTTAAGTTAGAATCTTCAGAACTCTCTGATGTTATATTTATTCCTATAAAGTATAATTGAATGGAAAACTTGGAGAAAAGATGTAATAATTGTTTTGTGATGTATTTTTTGACGTACCAGACTTTTGAACGATTTTGTCCCTTTGTGCAAAATTTGATTATAAGTTTACATCTATAAACTGTTAAAGAGTTATGCTGCATAGTTGATACCAAATGCTATAATACTAGACACTTTTGTATCATATAGTTAGTACATTTTTTTTTCTTTTTCACAAAACCACGTTGCAGCATTTTCATTGATCTTATCTTGATTCTTTTTAGGTTTCGGTATTTGTGTTTGGTGGTTTCATTTGATTTGTCATACAAGCCATTTTAGCCAACTAGACCACGTTTGTGATAAATGTACATTAATTTAGTGAAGCAAACTACTTGATGGTTTAAAAAGAGCTGGGCAATTTTTTTATCTGGAAACAGGTACAGGCAACGCAAGCACAGCTGCTCAGGGTCCAGTTGATGGTGTGGCTGACAATAACTTGAGCCGGCATCAGGCCAGGCTCCAGGCTGCCTCTGCCGCTGCCTCAGTATACGGGAAATCTTTTGTCTATCCTTCTCCAAATTCACTAGTTTGGTAGGTTCTGCACGACTAGTCAATATCAGCATTTTTGTTGACAACTGGTCATTTTTTATGCCACACTTTGTGAACGTTATAGCCTCATCTGGACTTTGGTCATACATCAATGATTGTTTACACAAACACCCACACCTATATTGTATTTGTCCTAATTTTAGTGAACCTGTGATCTGATCCAAGTTGTGCTGATTGAAAAGCAGACATGTACTAAAATTTTGTAATTTTTTTTTTTAATTGTGAGAGCTGGCCTATTGGTTTAGAGGTTTCTCTAGATCTTTAACTGTTCTGGGTTCAGCTCTTATTGCCAACTTATATTTCTTTTCTGAACATGATCTTGGTCTGCTTAATATGATTAGATCCAGCTTTGTGGTTGGTGAACTGGTTGGATACTCTTAACTGCTGGTTCGTGTCCAGAATTTGATTATTTTTGGATGCAATAAAGCAAGAGATTGAAAAAAAGAAAAATCTTACATTTTATGCAGGTCTCCTGGATGTGTCATACTTCCTCGGTATAGGCCGCCTTTAGGTGACTCCACCAATAATGAATCTGGTATACCGCCACCCTTGACCGCTCCTCAATTTCATCAAGGTGTCTTTGTCCCTTTCCCGGCACCTGGTGCCAATGTTCCTCATGAAGAAACAATGGGCAGCACTCCAAATTTACCAATCTCTCAGTTGGAAGCTCAGAAGAAGTACATTCAGCAACAGATTGAGGTACCATTCTAGCACCAATTCTATGTTTTCTTGCCTTCCCTTTTTCACCATGCACCTAAATTTTGAGATGGTATCATCTTTAGTTTGGTGCTCTAGCATTGTGATTTCTGTAATTAAGAGTATGCCTGTCAATACAAACGACTTTACTCTATATAGCTGCCTTAATACCTTTAATTCGATGTAACAATTTCAAAACAAGCAGCCAACAATGCAATTCTTTGCTTTTATGAAATGGATATCGCTCTCGATATTACATTCTTAGATTGTATGCTCATATTAGTGACAGTGATATCCTAATAATATCTGCACTATTTCTGTGTCCACCTCTATTTTGTCTTTGCAGCTTTCATGTAGTTTTCAGTTTTCAGTTTAATGAGATTGATCTACTTTTTATATCCATCATGTGCATTCCATGTAAAGAAGAATGCAAGTCTGAGTTTACCGGCCACTAGCACTACATGTTTATACATTTAGTAAGCACCTAGTAGAAAATCTTCGCTGGATCTTTAGTGCTAGCCTTTTTTTTCCCAGACATCTATTTTGGGTCTATTTTGTTTGTCTTACAATCCATGTGTCCAACACAGCATTAGATACTATATTTTGAGTCTAAACATATTGGTGCTAGCGGTTTTATAGCATCTTTATTTAAGCAGTATCATTGTAATTGGATAAAAATTTTACTTGGTTGGTTTGGTAAACCAAGTTGAATTAGCTTTCTGGGTGTTATCCCTTTTGACAGTCAAAGGACATCAATTTAATCCGAAAAATTCAGATGCAAATATGTCTCTTCTTTAATGGTACTTCAATGATGTGCCTAAAGCAAGTTGGGAGCGGGCATTAGATGCTTTTTTCGTGTGCTTATGGTGAGATTTGGCGTGCCTCACATACTTATGGGGAATATATGACTTGTCATCCTATATTGGTCATTTTGGTTAGGACAGATTTCTTTCAGTTGCATTAGGATATGACGTTTTAATTTCTTGTTTTTATATTCAACTTCGTATAAACCTTTGGTGTGTAGCGAAAATCTTGCAACATTTTTAGTTCCCTGCATTTTTCTTATTTCCTATTTCTGCCACTATTCCTTACAGGCTTTGTCAAAGCAGTTGGATCAACTGCAAAAGTCGAAGAATGAAAAAAGTGTGAACAAGGATTCCACGGCATCGTCTGACAGCAAAGGAAAGACTGTTGAATCTTCTTCCCTTTCTGTTACAGAATCTAGTCACCATGAGGAAAGCAAAGAGACTATTTCATAGTCTTTTGCTCAAGTGAGGTTCTATTATAGGAATGACCTAAAAGAGTACTATAGGGAGCAAATATATTAGGAAGGAAAATACTAAGCATTGCTTTCTTGAAAAGTTCAATTATCTAAGCAATGTTGTACTGTATCAGCTTCAACCTTTTTTTTTTTTTTTTTTTAACATTAAATGGAGCCTTGAACCAATTACCAAAACGTGTAAATTGTCTTTGGCCTTTGATTTAAGAATGTGTATTTGTAGTGGTAACAAATTCATATATCTTTATGCTCTTATTATGTGCAGCCAATGTCCTTTTTGATAGATAAATTTGATCAACTCTGGCTTTTTTCATAGATGAAGCATCTTGAGAGAGGCAATAGTGTTGAAAGGGGAAAGGTTTTGAGTTATATATATGGGGAGGGTATATTTTATTTAAATTT
The DNA here is from genome assembly GCA_026212285.1 of Bursera cuneata. Classification (NCBI taxonomy): domain Eukaryota; kingdom Viridiplantae; phylum Streptophyta; class Magnoliopsida; order Sapindales; family Burseraceae; genus Bursera; species Bursera cuneata. Next base: position 13,539 of record JANLJB010031021.1, on the reverse strand, counting down.
TTAACCTGATTTCAAAGTTTTATAAACTGTAGTTTAAAGTCAAAATTAAAGATTTGTGTATATTTAGGTACACTTACGTATTTTATTGATTATATATGTGCAAATATTTCTGATAAATATATTAAATAAAGGGAAGCAATACTGTGACCTAAATTTTTTAACATAAAATTAGACTTAAATTCGATATCTGCTAAATTCGAACAAGCAGGATAATTTGAGTTATGTACTTTCTATGCAAAATGCAAACAAATGGTTTCCAATTGGAACCTTGGTACAATATGCAAACTTAAACACTTATGGTCATTTTCGTGATAAATGTAGGATTATATACTCCATCTAATAATTCTTGGTAAATCGATAAATATGTTATTTTGAAAATTAGACTTAATATTAGAAAAAAAATTATAAACAATGTATTTTAAAAAACTCGATATTAAAAAAATGGATAGAGCTATTTGCACGCTTCAAAGTAGAAATTTTAATAGGGCGAAGCAAGGCAAGAGAGAACCCACTCTTTATAGTTATCCCCATCCCACCCCATTTACGAGTGAGGATTCCCCATCCTACCTTATTTGGCCTTATTTAATTTTTAATTTTTAGTTATTATATTTTCTATTTAATAAAAAAAGGTAATAAAATTAGATTTAATATTCTTCCTTATTAAAAATTGAAAACAAAGTCTACGATAACAAATATAGAAACAGAACTACACATAAGATTTATATTTTACAGTGAAACAATTGTCTTAGAAGGTGAAGGAAAAAGAAAAACAATATTATATTTCTAGTTATCCATTTCAAGTAATATAATTATATCAGAAGATTTTTTTTTTTATAGAATAAAGTATTAATAAGTTTAATATATAAAAATTTAATGATATTTAGCACCATTATAAAAAGGAGTTCAAACTCGTAATAATTTAAATGACAATATATATTATTAATTAATTTTAATGATATATATATATATTGCAGGACGGGGCGTGGTTAAGTATATGAATCCCATTCCCGTCACACATAATTGTAGGGCAAAAAATTCAAACTTATATTCACCCCATTTCATTTTTTGCACATCAAATCCAACCCATTGGGACGGATTCTCGTAGGCTCTAAACTTAAACGTTATCTTGATATCTCTACTTAAAACTACTATGAACACTCATTTTATTTTCAACCTAAAAGTATTTTCATAATTCATACGTCTCCTAATGTACATCTAACCCTAAATAGATATCTTTCTTCTTCTTCTATAATTTTTCTCTTACTCTTGACAATTATTTTCTTCTTTTATTTTAATCTAAATCCTTACCTAAATCATTAAATTTCCATTTTAAAATATACAGCTTAACAATACCTTCATTATCTCAAAACTTTTCTTCATCTTATGAAATTTGACCTCTATTTTTCGTAAAACTCTTTCCATTTCTAATAATCTCACAAGACTTTTGTGCAAATCTCCACAGTAAAGTTTGCCCAACCTTTCATCCACTTACTACCACAAAACACTTAATATTGCAACTTTAATGCAGAATTTCTTGCGAAAGACACCGAATATTTACCAAACTAAAAATGAGTAGGCAAAAGATATAAGTAAGAGAGAATTAAGTTAAAATCTTTGACAATCATAACAACATAAAAATTTTTATTTCATTAAACTTTCCGAATAAATCATCAAACTAATTAAATAACAAGGCACTGAAAATTGTTCTATAAAGAGGGGCCAATGAAATAGTTTTAGATAGAGAAATGAGTTTTAATCTAATATCAATGGATTGAAGATTGTATTTAAGGGTTTATTGAGTGTTAAAAAGAGTGCAGAGAGTATTCATTTGATCTTAAATTTTATGCCGTGCGTGTTTAAAGAAAACGGGTGTCCAGAGTGTTAATACATAGACAAATAGTCTTACCGTAAAAAAATATAGTCCACAATTTTTTTACTTAAACTTACTGCCTATAGATAATCCCATCCCTTAAACTTTAAAATTTACTTTAATCTCTAAACCTTTTAAATTCCAAGCGTAACCCTAGCTAGCACATCCACCTTCTTCAAAACCAACTATAATTATCCTCCAAATGCACAACAAATGTATTCACAACGTTTTATTAAAGATAAACTGGAGCATACGTAAATTAATTAATTATAAACAACAAAAACAATATATTGCGAATGGGAAAACTTTTCAAACTAAGCTTCCAAATTAGGAAACAATTCGTTGTTTGTTTAAAACACGAAAACTGTGAAGGAATTGATGCCAAATTATTTTCCAATTCATCCCACGTTATCCATCCACTCAGCTGTCTTGAAAGTCCAAAGATGAATTATAATATATATTATCTTCATAATGACAGCAAGTACAAATTTTGGGTCTAGTAATATATCGTCATATTATTAATCCGTAGTTTGATTGGAAAGACGTTCAAAGAAAGGAAAAGATATTATATTTTAAACTTTTTTTTTTCTTTTTGATTTTAGGAAATCATTCACTTAGGATTTGGGTATATAGAGTGGGTGTCGAGAATAGCTCTTTTAATTTATTTAAATGTTTTTGCCTTTATGTAAAAATGTTTTTTAATTATATTGACAAAAAAAGAGGTGTAAAAAATATATCTTTGACCACTAACACATAGTTCGCAAAATTTACTTACATTCCATTCAAATAATGGTTTGAAATTTTTGTCACAAACAGTTGGTAACAGCTTTATTGAATAAGAAAAATAGTGTTTCATGCAATCATGTAACTTCATACATAGTGAATAACATAATATTATTATATAAATAAAAAATAATGGTAAAATTAAAAAAATAATAAATAATGTAATAATCACTCATATGAAAATAGTCTAGCTACCACATCAGGTTTTATAGAATTTGTTATATATGTAAAATTATGAAATTTATTTCTGTAAGGTGGGACTATGGCTATATATACAATAAGGAGTCTGCCTAGCTACATGTTCACTGGCCTCCCAAATATTCATACGTCCCTTGATTCTTCTACCTTCGAGACTTCTTCGTTCTTAGCCATGAACTCATTGGTGCTAATAGCTATTAACTTCCTAGTTGTACTTAATAAGGTAAACAAGTTTTCCAGTAAAAACAACAAGTTGAACAGTACTCGGACCTTTTACTGCCAAACCACTGCAAAACAGTGCAGTAGTTTATCTGATTCAGTTTTGAAACCAATAGAAAAGAGCGAAGGGTCTAAGGCTCCCAGTGAAAAACCCACCAATACTGAATAGTAAGAATCTTATTGGCATTCTTGAGTTTCTTGCAGGAAATAACTATTTCATAACTGGTGGGACTGGGCTCCTAGGGAAAGGTAAATGTTTATGGTCTTATATTATTTTTTCGTTCGTGCTTTGAGGATACCAAGCGTTATTGTTCATGGTTGTTTATATTTTTTTCAGATTGTGTCAGAGATCTCAGGATAATTTCAACTCTCAGAGTACTAGGGTTTAAGGAGGGTTTTAATTTTTTTATATAAATATTAATTCTCACTCCTATATTAGGGTTTAGGGAAGTGTTCAATTTATATTCTGTTAAAAAAAAAAAATGCTCTCTTTCTTCTTTGTTTTCTATCTCAAGACTATGATCAAATTTGGACCAATTGATAGTATTATAATTCTTTCTATTTGTTATGCATACATTCTTTAATTTAAGTACCGTTATATACTCTCTTACAGTATCAACATTATTTTAGGAATAATCCTATTTCTTTTTTTTCTTTTTTCTTTTTATAAATAAATGCGGACCTTCACTTTTTCTCGGTATGTAAATAGAGTTGGTTAAAGAAGAAACATTAATGAACTTTTTTTAATCTTTCTACGAAAAAAAGTTGATAAGAGTTATGTATTACACGTTTTAGCACCAAATGTAAATAAAAATAAAATTTTCGTTTAATTATTACCGTCTCTCTTTAATTTCTTTCCGTTCCATGTTCGATTTTGGATACAATTTGAATGGTTGAGACAAAACATTCGTACATTTTGTTACATATAGAAGTTTCACATATATACAATCTCTGTGCTTATTATTAACAGAATTAAAATCCAGTTATACTTTAAAGCTTTTGGTATAATCTTTATTTCACGTGTCAAGTAATAAATATGATGCGTATTTGTTTAAAAATATGCAGCGATTATTGAGAAGATATTACGAGCATCACCAGAAGTTGAAAAAATATATGTCCTAGTTAAGGCAAAAGGCAAATAACCATTGAAGTATAAAATTAATATTGAGCTCATACATATTAACTTAAGCTTTAAGGTAAAGTGACAAACTTTAACATAGTATCAAAACCATTTTGACCTGACAGTTGAAGGTTAGAATTCCCCATGATACAAATTAAAAATATATATATATTGGCCCACAGGCTTGTGAGGTCTATCTAGGTACAAAAATAAGTGAGGTCCATACACGTAAAGGGGTGTACGTGTTCAGCCTATACCTACTAGCATTACTTGCTTGGCACATGAATAATATGGTACTGGTACACTCACTCCTCATTATCCTCAACTTCTTTTTTTTTTTCTGGTCTTGACTGCAGATTATTTGTTTTGTTTTTTAATTTTTAATTCACGAAGATAATAGAGTCAGAGCTATTCGAGTGCATAAGACTTATGCATGAGAAATCATATGAAGATTTAATGTTAAGTAAACCGGTTCTCATAGGGATGTTCAAGGTGTATCCGAACCCGATCCGACCCATCGGGTTTGACCCAAACCGACGGGTTTTGATCGAGTAAGCCTATAATCCAACCCAACATTTGCTTTGCAAAAGATTCAAACCCCTGCCTTGACCACCATCACAGCAGCCTCCTTACCATTAGGTTGAGTCTCATTTTAGACTTATTTTGTAAACTCTTCTAGTTATTGTAAAAATTATAAATATACATAATTATTGCAATAGATCAGCTCAAACCTGTCACCATTTCTAGGACTACTTTGTAGCCTTTACCATTGGGTTGTATCTTATTTTGCTTATATTGTACAAATGTTTTTACTTATTGTGTATTATAAATATATGATGAAATCTGACCCAAATCGATGGGTCACTCGCCTGACCCGTCAACCCAACTCGAATCGGTTATCTCCTTTGCACAAGTGGTTTTCTTCTTCACCCGACACTGTTTCGGGTCGGGTCGCGTTGGCCAA
>JANLJB010031020.1:0-39540 GCA_026212285.1 Bursera cuneata | reverse complement strand
TACTTATTAATAAAATCAATAAGGAAATATGTAGGGGTAATATGTATTAAAATTTCTACTTTAAAATTTTTTAAAATTAAGAAAAAAAATTTCAGTAAGGGCAAATCTGTATTTTAAAGGTTAAAATTAGCACTTGATTAAAAAAAGCAAACCTCAGGAGTCTTATTGATGAAAATGATAAACTTGCTTTCTACTTGAGATTATGTCAAAACACAAGAGTACTATTTGAAATTGTCCCATAAAAATACACTTTTCAAACTACCTATAATAATTATTGTCAAAAAATGTTACTACACTTACAAACTCTCTATATAAACTGATGTGGCAAGATGTCGTGTTGTTGTATAATTATAACATCACTAGCTTTAACTACTGTAATAAAATTTTTAAATTCACCAATCCAATCATGCAACGCCTCATCAATTTATAAAGTAATATTTATATAGAGAATTTATAAGTGTAATCTTTTTCATTCTTAAATAATATTATTATCCACTTAAAAATTTTGTATACAAATTGATAAGTCACAAGGAAGAGTGAATATAAAAAGTCAACTCAGATGATGCAGAATTAATAAATGGTTATCAAATTGAGAATTTGATGATATAATAAATGATATGAAAGTTTTAGATTATAATAATTCTTCACAAACAAACCTAGTGTGACATAATTTTATTGCAATAATGTTATTTTTCCCAAATCCCAAAGTTATGATTTCAAATGATGTGGAATTATTTATCTCACCGTTCACTTATGTTACATCAATTTGGGATACAAAGTTGAGATATAAACTTTATATTCATAGTATTACTCTAACTTAAATCAATATCATAGAGTAATTAATATTATACTTGCATAGTTAGAATACAAAATTTACATCCCAACTGACATAGCAAGTGACATAATAATCCTTTTCATTTGTCATATAATCTATTTTAATTAATATTTAATTATAGAATGATGATAGGATGACAATCATTAATTTCATTAATTAAAAGAGAGAAAATCATGGCTAGATAAATGGTATGGAAATGGTAAGCATTAAAAAGAATTACAAATTAACTATAGGTGATATGACATGTCATTTACTGCATCAATTAAGATGAAATGTTTGAATTTTAACTTTTTACGCATAGCATTACTTATTTTTCAAGTTAATGATACATCCAAGATTTACATTGAATTTTGGGATGTATACAGTATATATGAGAACTCACAACTTATAAATATTCTGACTTCATATAAATTTTAAAGCCAAATAATTAATGATTATAAATTAAGAGATCTCCACTATTGATTTACATATTTTAGATTTATTTTCATATACCAATAATGGATTATGGAGTTAATAAGAAAAGAAAGCAGATTTGGTGAAGGATGTTTTTCAACCTTTTCAATACCATTTTGAGTTGTTGGAGGCTGATGTCATATTTTTAACCTCCAATTAATACTCTAGGCAAAGAGATAAAATATATTTATATTGAGTAATGTTATTAATAAAAAGTTTGTATTCCAATTTTATATACAAAGATAGATATAATATACCATAAATTTAAATTTATAATTAATAACAGGATTTGTCTTGAGATATGCTTAACATGTACTCTAAAATAAATATTAACATCTTAAAAATTATATAATATCCCTAAAAATTGTATAGGTTCATTGTAAAAATCATTTTAACACACACTCAATAATTTTTAATCAATAAATGACTTCTTCGATAAATTTTCAATTATTGAATACAATATTCGAAGAATATTTTATAATATTGAGGTGTTAACTTTAAGGCACAAGTTAAAATTACCCTTCATGGGTTTGAAAAAATATATAATTAAAAATTTAAAATAATAAGTAATACGTTAAATTCAGATTTCACATAAAAAACAAATACCATTTTAATGAATATAAATATGGTTCTCCGATAAAAATATCCAAATAGAAAAAGCTATAAATTTTAGCTTTTATTTTAATGCAAATATCTGAATCAAATTTCTCTATTTTAATTCTATAAAATACCGCCATATCATTCACTTATGACATATTTATATATAACTTAATATGCTATTTTTTAAAATCATTATAATATATTCTTATGGTTAAGTGAATATTTTTAATATTAGTTCATAGTCATCTAACTTGTTCTTACATCAAATCTTATAAAATAATAATAATTTTTATACAATTGTAAATATTTAAATAAATCAAACTCATAATATAGTTTATTAATATTTTATATTTTAGGATAAAATAATTAAAATGATAAATTTTGTAATGTTTAAATTAATATTTCAATAAAATTTTTGTCAAACATTGATTTGCAAATGCTTATAATATGCCCATAAGATCACAAGTTGAATTATATCAATAAGGATATATACATATATATATATATTAGTTTTTCATATATTTCAATTCAAATGTTAAAAATGAAAAAACAAATATATCATTCAAATTTATATATTTATACCTATTTAGATTTTAGACAAAAAATAAATGCCCGCTAAGTACAGAGTTATCCACTTAATTATTGACATTTAGCAAGCCATAATCTTTAAGAACCAGTTATTCTAATTCTTTCATTAATCACCTTAGAAAACTAAAAGATTATAGCAAGTTTAGGTTAGAATAGTTGAAAACAATAGGCATGATAACTAGCAGCTCGGCTTGGGCCTGGGTTTGGTTTGGTCTGACTTCCGAGGACTGGAACTCCCAGTCTCGAGTCTCATTAGAAAATAGACTTGGCGTGGGATGCCAGGAACTCGGCTGAGCTCGAGCTTTATAATAAAAGGAAATTAAAAGAATTTTTTTTTAAGGAAAATATAGATTAAATTATTTTTTATTAATTTTTCAGTTTTTATTTCAAATTAATATTCAAAAGCTGATAGTTGAATAAATTATAAAAATATCTTTTTTTTTTTTTTTAAGAAAATACATATGTCGAGTATTGGGATTTAGGATGTTACTATATGTGATTTAATAATTAACTTTTTTTTTTTAATATTAGGGGTAAAAACCCAACTAAAACCATGTTCGAATCCTATCAAACACATATCTGTCCTGATTTTAAGATTTTTTGAACAAATTATCTATCTGTGTTTGAGTTCGAGTTGAAATTTTGATTTAATCGAAGATGAATCTTTTTTTCTCGTTCTAAGATCAATAGTTCCACTCATCAACTCACTTCTTTTAAATTGTATCTCTTTATTAAAAAAAAAAGCAACAAAGATAAAATATGAGCTTGCTTTATAGCCAATCTCTCTACTTTCTAATAAATTAATTAAAGTTGGGGTGATATGAACCTGTAAACATATTTTACATACCCAATTTTAATAAAGAAGCAAAACCCTAAATTACCCATAAAGCAAATTACTAGCAAGGATATAATAAAATATATTTTAATAAAAATATAATCTATGTCAAAAATATATCTTAATAAAAATAAAATCAATAAAAAATATAATTTCATCAAATTATAATTATTTTTATATAAATTATATTTATTCATATTTTATGAACCCTAATTTTGTTTTTATTTGTATCGAATACATATGTTTCATCACTTTGTATACCAAGTCATTGAAAAGCAAATCAATTTCTGTTTGGAAATCAAATTTTAAAATAAATATAAAAGTTTATGTCAAAAGAATCCTTCATTCATTTTCTCTGTTTGCAATTACAGTAGTCGATAAAAAATAAAATTTGATGGATAGAAGAACCTAGTGCAAAGGAGAGAGAATGATTTATATTTTATATATATAGGTTCGTTTGGTTTTAGCTTTGGAATTGAAATCGGAATCGGGTGGAATCGGAATGGTTATTTATTCATCCTGTTTGATTCAATACCGAATCAGAATCTGATTCCTTTAGAAGCTATTTGAATTATCGAGGTTTGGAATCAGAATCAATATCAATTTTTTAAATTAATTCCATATAAAAATATATAATAAAAAAACATATTTATCATTATTATCATAAAATATGAATTTTCATCTTTCTTGTATTTTGTTTACCTTTTTTTAAAAAATATTATAATTTTTTTTAATTTATTAACTTTTTTTAAAATATTATAACTATTTTTTAATTTATTTAGTTTTTGTAAATATTATAACCTTTTTTAAAAAAAATATTATAACTTTTTTAAATTTATTAACATATTTTAAAAATATTATAACTTTTGTAATTTATTTACCTTTTTAAAAATATTATAATATTTTTTAATTAATTTAACTTTTTTTTAATATTACAACCTTTTTATCTTCATTTATGAAATAATGAAAAACGTGTTTTTTATTTTGATTCTGATCAGGAATAAAAACTGATTAACGGGGGATGACAATTCCCTTTTCTGGGGTAATAAGAGTCTTACTTCTGAGTTTATTTTTTCCAGTCAAACAGTAGGAATAGGAATACTCCATTTCCATTTTGATTCCTGGGTGTATTTTTACCGAACCAAATATCCCCTTAGAAGAGATTAGATAGAAGGGATATAATTAGAGACTAGAGAGTACAAAAACTTTTTCAATTTTTTTTTTTTAAATTAAGTATCTTAATTGTAAGAAAGGAAAACTCGATTATGCATTACATATTTCTTAATTTGATATTAATTAGGTTTCTTAATTTTTAGGAAATGTTATTTTCAAACAAAATATTAAGATAATATTTAATTAAAGGGTTAGCTGTTGTGACTTAATTTCTTTTTACTTAATTTCATATATTTTTTTATAGTCATTGATTTGCTATAATCTATGAGTAGAAAAGAGAAGTTAAAAAGTAATTTTTTTTAATGCCAATTTAACAATTTTTTCACCATTAAAGTAGAAAAATCAATGACTATCAAGAAATATATAAAATTAAGTGACAATAGACTGAACCTTAATTAAATTCAATAAATATATATGCGACATTTAAAGGAGTAAATAGAATATAATTTAAAATTTTGAAATTCGAGGAAAATGTGTTATATGAGAAATGGGGGTGTGTAGAATATATTTCAGAGTTTATATAACCCGGCCCATTAACTAATTGAACTCATGTTCTCATAACAAGCCACTCAGCTTTTTATATGGACAATAGGTATAATCATTCAATTATTTTTGTGATAAATCTGATAAATTATGGTCAATATCAGATATTGAGTGTACATGCAATTGTTGGTTTACTGATTACTATCATATTAATTCAGTTATTTGACATGCCTAAATTTTATATTGTTGTATTGTGAATAATGGAATATGTCATATTTTACATTGCAATTGCACCTTTTGTCTGTTAAAATTTCTAACACTTTCGGTTCTGTTTGAAACTGTGACATTATTTCTTAATAGTCTCAGACAACAGATTTGAAAACAGATTAATGTATATAAATATCTTAAACTTATAAGATTGAATTCAAACTGGATAGAGTCAACTACGTGTATCTTGCTGACCAAATCAACACAAGACTAATATATAATTTTTTTTTTTCCAATTATACGTAATACATTTCCAACACTTTCACTATCAAGCTGTAACGGAAGACGATGATATGTCGATGTCATCTGATCCAACTTCGTTATTCTTTTATATTATCTTCTCATTAGCGTCTTCCTTACTCTGGGTTCTTTACAAAATTAACATTCAATTGTGGCGACTCTGTAAGTTGTTAGAATTATGAACCTGGAGTGGGTTCACGCGAGCCAAGCCTAGTTTATAAAATTGAATTTGTCTTGGCCTACATTCGAACCTGTCCAAAGATTTTGTTAAAGACTCTTGCCACGTTCGGACTGTTCCTGCGTTTGCCATCGCTACAGCATGGGTGTGTTATTAAAGATAAGATTATGTTCTCCGTTATCCTATCGGGACGAGTGGCTGTTGTGATTGTTTATGCGCGGTGGCGGCCCAACATGAATGTATTGCTCTAAGAGCTTTCAATTTGTTATGCTACTGTCTAGGATGCTAAAGGGACTGCTCAGCAAGGATACAAAATGTTCAGGCAGACCAGTACTGAAGCCATAGATGGACAGGAGCGCCCATGTCACTGATAAATAGAGCCCATCAAGCAAATTTCTATCATCTAGCTTCACTTCTGTTTTGAGTTGACATTTCTCCATGGGGCCATCAATAATTCATGATCAAGTAAAGTTCAATTATATCATGCAAAACATGGATAATAAAATACTCGGCAATGGAAAAAAGACCACCTTATTCAATCAGGATTCAAAAGATTATGACATATGAAAATGACAATTCATCAGATTGTTATTCTTTCATTTCCTCTATACTATCCATGACCTTCAAATCAGGACCAATGTTCATCAAGAATAGTAGACAACATTATCCACAATTCAAACATTGATTGGAAGAAGGAATCAAGCATAAAAAGACCAATCACTCTTCATCTTCGTCTTTATATATGTAACAGAAATAGCAGAGCACAGGGAAAATGCGAGAACAAAGCCAATAAGAATTGCAAAAATACATTTACAGGGTCAACGACCAACCTTAAATCACCAACAGGATCTATACAAACTTGTTTTCCATGGTGATCGTAACACAAATCAAAGACCCGCCCAAATACTAATCATCTTTTATCTTATATTACATAAAGAGCGATGCTCTCCACAAAATGTCCAAGTCACAAGGTTCGCCGTTCTCTTTCTTTGCTCAATCAAACTACTTACAGATATTAGCAGTGAGATTAATCACTGGAAAAAAACACATCATATATACACTACTGACATATCACATTAATTATCTCCAAAAATACTCAAAACTCCCTCTTCTTGTTAGGTCTGCTCTTATTGCAGATTACGTTGGCATTCAGCTTCCTTCTATGTACAGTTTCTTTTATAAGTCTAAGCCACAGCAGGGATGCTGGAATTTTGGCGATCCCTGTTGAGGCAATCAAATCCTTCTATTCTAACGGTAGCCGGTTTAAGCCCAAAATTCATTCTAGCACACCCAGCCTTACGTGCAGATGATGATGGAGATGACAAACCAGATGGAGATGGTACTTGCATCGGTGTTAGAGGACTGAGTTTTTCATCTCCAAATCGGGCATCTTGAATCAAAGGGTTAGCAGCCCTGCTCGGAGGAGACCCACTAAAAAACGGGGGAGAAGATGCTACCTCGAATGCAGATTGTTCTGCCCCATAACACTCCTGTAACAACAAACAAAAACAGAATTGAATCAACCAACAGCATCATGTTTTACGACACCCATTAAAAATAAAACAAACAATAAAGAAAATATGCCAAAAACAAACAAAACCAATATATTCCAGAAATCTAGGGTCAAAAAAATACAAATCAAGAAGAATATTTAGAAAAAATAAAATTTTAAAAGATTACCTTCATGAGAATGATGTCTAGAAGTTCTGCCCCGGCTTTTGAATCAGACACCTCAACTGGATGGCTGCAATCAAACCAAAACACTAAGTTAGAACAAATCTAAAAAGGTAAACAGAAACATTACAAATCCTTAAAAAAAAAAAAAAATTACCTCAATTGCCATCTCAAGGGCCTGATAGGATTATTAGCCAAAACACCAACCCGGCGAGGCTTGGGGCAAACAACAGACTCCCTCTGATCAGAGAAGCCGCGCGTCTCCTCACGCGCACCAAAGGCGTTCTTCTGATGATAGAATTGATTCATCTTCAAAAAAACCGCTTCAACTCAGCAGAAAAACGCCTAACCATGCAAAATCAACCAATAGTTGTCAGTTTCATTCATCCAATATCTTATCAAAAGCATATAAAAATAAATAAAAATTCAACTTCAATTCATATATCTGTTTGGATGCATAAGAAATTCCACAAAGAAATCGTCGAATTTCCTCAGCAACCAAACCGAGAAAAATAATAAGAAAAACCACGAAATTTTCTCATCCTGTCAACAGATCTAGATCCAAACCTTTGAAAAACAAAACCTTGAACTACTTCATCAACTAATCAACTACGAAACTCCCATAAAAAAACCAAACAAAATCGAAACACACACAGAGAGCACATCTAACCACCATCAGATTTTTGGAATTTAGAGCGATCAAAGAGCAAAAGAAAGCAAAGTGAAAACGCGTAAAATAACAACAACAACAAAATTATTATCAATAACTGGATTTTTACAGCTAGATCTATTGCATGACTCGCTAGGGTTCCTGAATTTTGACTCCCAACAGAACAAAATTAAACGGCAAATCAAGGATGCACAAGGACCAGATCTATCATCTCAATCTCAAAATCTAAATTTAGCAGCACCAGAAACGGCGGCGTTTCTTACCTGAAGGAATCCTCCGAGAGAAACAAGTAGAGACGATGCCACGAGGGAGGGGAGGAGAGAGAAGAGGTCGTCAAGAATTTATAGTGCCGTTGTAAAGATGTCGCTTCTCCAGGCCAAACGGTGTCGTTTTCTGATGTACTAATTGGATGCTTTGGGAAGTAAATTAAATTGTTTACATCTATGTTGATAGGATTTATTATATAATAATAAAATAATTTTTAGTAATATTATCGAATATGAATTTAATTTTATTTATAAGTTTTTTAAATGACACTCAAAATTTATGTTAGCAACATCAATTCAATTCTATCAAGACGTATCAAAACCTTCTTTATAGGAAAATTGATTAATAGAAATGCTTTTTTTTTTATGGTAGTTTACATTTAAATAAAATATCATCTTTGGTTGATTAATAAAATATACTGTAACGTAATTAGAAACATGCATAAACAAATTAAGCAATATTCGTCTAAAGTAGAGAGTTTGTCACATCCCATACATTTTGGTTTATAATAAGTTATCTCAAATTAATAGATATACTTTGAATAAATAACGTATGTATGTAATTCGAGTAGACAGTAAAAGCGAGGATTCCTCAAGTAGATGAAATGGAAATTAGAAATTAAAATTATTATAAAGCTTTTTGTACATCTTTTAGAAAATGTTATACTGTCACTCGAACTGAGATGTTTTAGCATTGCTTCCTAAGAAGAGTTTGTCTACCGATTTCATCATAGCCGCTTGCTCGAATAATAATTATTTTCATTCAATTATCGGGTTAAAAGTATCGAATCAATTTTAATTCTAACGGAGTCTTTTTTGGAAGCATCTTAATCGATAAATAAAAACTTGTTTAAATGGAGATTAAAAGATTATCTAGCATGTGTCAGTATGGTTTAAACTTGTTTAACTAGCACGATTCATCCAAATTCATCAAATAATTCCTTTTAGAATGCATATTATTGTGTGTCAATGCACCCCCTTTCACGTCTAAGTAAAAGGAAAATAAATTAGAAAGTTTATTAAGGCAAGTAAAATCCACCCACTTACACAATCAAGCAAACATTTTAACAGATACATGTCAAATCATGATTCATCAAGAATGAACAAGTTGGCTTGCATTTGCTTTCTCGTGGCTGTTTTTGTGTGTATCAATCACCCAACTCTTTTAACGCCCAACAACCAAACCAAAAGCCCCCATAAGGGTTTAGCTTGAAATTGCAAAAGCAAGTAACATAATCCAAATTAAGTAAGATAGGAAAGCATTTATGAAATTATAAATGCTTTTAAAAATTATTCCTTAAAAGAAAATGCTTTTTAAAAATGTTTCTAAACCTTTAAATGTTATATTTCGTTCGAGATAAAAATATAATATAAAAGGCATTAGAAAACGATCGAAATAAAAATAATTGAGTGGATAGAAAAAGGAAGGTTGGGCGGCATTTGACTTTGACTAGGCAGATTGCAGAGTAATTGCTGGCTTCCACGAGTTTACAACTCATGAATCTGACTTTTCAACGATATTTTATCGTTTCAAGATCAGCAACGTTTTGCTTTTGTTTTTGTTTTATTTTTTTTAGGAAAGATCGAAGAAATAAACTGACAAAAGAAAAGGCAGCTTATTTCCACACGCGCCAATCACGCCTTCGTTGTCTCGACGGATGCGTGTAAAACTTTCAAACCCATCTTTGGTGGATCCTGACCTGACCCTCTGATTTTGACACGTACACGACATATCTGATCGTGCGCTGAACCACTTTTGTGATAAAGCTACCACGTGAAGCACGTCTTGGAAATTTGGAATAGTATCTCTACCTGCAGCGGCTCCGCACATTGGTAAAACAAATTTGGACATGGGAGGTGATAAGGCCCAACCAATATGGGCCTTAGTTGATCAAGACTGGCCAATACCTTGGTGGGAAGGCCAGACCCCCTAACCCAAATCTGGGCCCATTTCTAAAATGTGCATCCACACCCTATCGGAATCCGGCTTCAAGGATACACCGGTTATAATACAAAAAATTGTAATCGTATATATAAAACTTATAAATGCGTATATAAAATGTGTGAATAATTAAAAAATACATATTTGGAAACTTAGGTAAATGATTAAAATTTTTATATATCTATTAATAAATTTGATATGCATGTTTTAAATAAAAAAAATTCAACAATATCTAAAATATACTTTCTTTAAGGGAGGCTAAGAGGAACTTTGGGTATCCTAAAGATAAAAACAACCATGCTCATATTAAAGAAAGTATTATAGCTTAATAAAATTAGCTTCCATCATCTAGGTCCCATATTGGACCATTTCACTATATAAAATCTTAGATAACGAAATTCAAAGTATACTCACATTTCCTACTAGAAACTCTCTTTTTACTGTTTTTTTTTTTTGGTATATTGATGGTTCATCTCTTAAGGGAATTTTAACTTTGAATTCTGACTTAAATGTCGGTGGTTTATAGAAAGTATCATTATTGATACCCTTTATTATCTTATTTGTTATTAGGTCACAATCTTTTGACCGTTTATGGTGGGTTTTGGTTTTCGTCTAGTGCATATCAATAATTTATAGATTTCATACAAGCTTTGATGATATAAGGTAGCATGATTCATCTCTTAATATGGTTAATGTATAGGCAAATTTGAGGTCATGCAATCTATCTCCATGTATCTAATTTGGCTTATTTGGATTATAAAACTTAAAAGAAGTAAACCTTTCGAATGTGTGGTTGATGTGTCAATTTTTGTTCTCGTACTATCAAGAGAAAGGAAAACAAGTTAGAGTGACAAACTTGAGGTAGCAGCTGAAATGCATCTTTCTTTGGGTTATTATCATAGCGATATACATATTGATACGAAAAAGAGTAACTATATTATCACCATTAATAGCTGTCCTTCTCTCGACAATATTACACGCATCTCTTTTGGAAAATTGATTAGATATCTTTCCCTCTTTCCTCAAACTTCTATCTATGAAAGAGGTGAGTCGGTAAGGCCATTTATGAAGAATAAGAAGATATTTCAAATCCAATCATTAACATTTATTAAGCACGCAATCTTGTGAAAATCACTTTATTTGAACTTCAACTCACCTCTCTTGAATTTAAAAAAAAAAAAAAAAACGAATCCAATAGTTTGATAAAATAATAATAACCTCCNGAATTTAAAAAAAAAAAAAAAAAAACGAATCCAATAGTTTGATAAAATAATAATAACCTCCCCTCCCCTCTCTTAATTACGGATGAAGTTCGATCGATTAGGTAAAACCTTTGTACGACTCTTATACTTTAACCTTTGATATTTAACCATCGACATATATCTATATATATATAATAACTAAATTGAGAAAGCATTTTAGGTTTTTACTACTTCAATATTTTATTTAGTTACTTACCTTGTAAAAAAAATATCATTCAAAATGGATATAAGATACGTTGAAAGTAAGTTTTTAATGAGTTGATAAACACCTATAAGTTTTGCCCATTTACTTATCTTGACTAACAAGCCACTAGTTGATCAAATTATAAAGAGCTGTTTATTAGATTATAAACAAATTTACAATCGAATGATTTGATCTTATTAGTTTGTTATATCTAATAAATGAGTAAGTCCTCAACTCGTCAACTTGTCATTTAGTTAATAATAAAAAAATTAAGTTTTAGTTAAATTTAAAACACCCTTTAAATTTGGTTTTTTATCAAAATTTTATGATGTTTAAAAACTTCAACAATTAATTAACACTTTCTTGAGAGGACGGGAAAAAGAAGTTTTTCCAAACATTTGGGGCTTGTTATACGTCCTAAAATCTTAGAGAGGAATATCACACACACCCCCAAAAAAAAAGAAAAAGAAAAAAAGAAATTAGTAAAACGTGTTCGCCTACAGCCTCAGTACCTCACATCCACCCGCCTACATGACCATCCAGTACCCCGGTACTCCACGTCGTCATCAACAAGCATCAGTCATCTTCTCGATTGGAAGATTCGATTCGAAGCAGTCTAAAATTGAGTGCCGTGCTTCAACTCCACTCGTTGAATAAAAGAAAAAAACCATTAATTAATTAAAGAAGTGTTAAAGTTGGACATCTCATTTCACTCTTTTCACATCTTCAACGAATCCCTTAGAAGTCGGTTCATGAATTCCCAAACATGGCCTTGGCCTTGACCTCTCCAAAACTCTACTACGGTACTTGAATCGAGAACCCAGATTCCTGACGCTTCTGTTTTCTTCTTATTTTGTTCTTCAAGTCGATTCTCTACGTGGGTTAGTGTTTGTGTGCAGGGTTAGCTCCGTCAAGAGGTAAGAGAAGGATAATGGGAGCCGCCGTGAAGTTTGATGGAATAAGTGATGAGTTGCAGAGGATTTTGGACGCCAACATGGACCAGGCGCCCGCTAGACGCCGCGCTCGTGAGTCGTTTAAGGATGTTCAGCTTCAGATTGACCATGTTTTGTTCAAGGTAATCATATTTTAATTTTCCGTGCATTGTTTAAGTTTGTAATGAAAGATAATAGCAGCTGGTAATGTAGATAAATTCTTCAGTAATAAGACAAAGTTGACAAAGTTGTTTGTGGTGGGTGGTAATCAGTGGTAGGATATTAATGTGGATAATTGGTTTTGATGAAGAAGGGAGAGATTTTGAATAAGGTAGGCTATTTAGAACATTTGAGTATTTTTATTTTTGATTGTTTGGTCGACTATTAGGCAATTAAGAAAGAGATTTTTGATTGACTATGTTGATAGTACAGTTGTTTGATTGTTTACTTGGCGACATTCTTGATTATTTTTATTTCTGGTCATGTTGCAGACGCCAGTTGATGGATTGAAAATGAATGAGGTAAGAGCTCTAGAATTAATTTTAGTTCTTTGCTATTTATATTTCTGATAGAGGGTTGTTTGTTTTGTGCACAACACTTGAAATGGAAAATGAAGACTCATTGCACCTCACAATACACTCTTTCTAGTACATTTAAATTTATGCTTCTTCATTTTGTGAACTGCATCTTTGTTTTAGATATTGTCTTAATGAATTAGCTGATAAGCCTCGGCAATGTGAAAGTGTTTAACTATCATCCGGCTCTGTGTTTTCCTTGTTAGTTCTTCCCAGCTTATGAATGATTTTGCCATTTCAAAATTATGTGGGATTGATTGAGGTCATACAAAAGCTGTCATATGAGGCTGCTTCTTTTTTCTTTCTATTGTGTATGCATATGTTTGAAAGTTGTTAACTTGCTGTAGTCTGGTTATAACTAAAAAGGGTCTCTGATGTTCTGTGGCAGTCATACGAGGTGAATTCTAGAGGATTGGAAATTTTCTCTAAGAGTTGGCTTCCAGAGACCTGTCAACCCAAAGCAGTGGTGTGTTTTTGTCATGGTTATGGGGACACTTGCACTTTTTTCTTTGAAGGCATGTAGCTCATAGCAAGAAGTAGTACTTTTCTGTTTGTAATATTAGGCATGTTGGGATAGCTGAGCCTAATTGTTTTGTGCCATCTTGTTAGGGATTGCGAGGAAGCTGGCGTCATCTGGATATGGAGTCTTTGCAATGGATTACCCAGGATTTGGTCTCTCGGAAGGTCTACATGGCTATATTCCAAGCTTTGACAGGATTGTTGATGATGTTATTGAGCATTATTCCAAAGTTAAAGGTGCACTGGGCTGTTTTGTACTTAAGTAGTACAATTTGTTTTTAATCCTTTTGTTGAAATCTTCAATTGTGATGAAAATTTGGTTTGAGAGTAGTATTACGTTTGCTTTTTTACCTTTCTCTTTTCTCAGAGATTCGATTTTTTCATGTACTATGTCTTCTGCCATTAAATTTGAAGGAGACTTCCTTTTGTTAAATTTGTTGCATGGGATGATGCAACTATTGTCAATGGTCTGTTTGCTAGCTGACATGGAATCATCATGAACATGTTGTCTTCGTTTGATAGAATCTAATTAAGATCATAATGGTGCCAATACTGGTCTATCCTTGATGTTAATATTTGGCTGATTTGCATGGCAGGGAACCCTGAGTTTTCTACTCTGCCAAGCTTCCTCTTTGGAGAGTCTTTGGGTGGTGCGGTAGCTCTGAAGGTGCACCTAAAGCAACCTGATGCATGGAGCGGCGCTGTGCTTGTTGCACCCATGTGCAAAGTATTTTCATGAACCAAATTACATTAGAAAGTATGTTAGTATGAGTGAGATATT
The DNA here is from genome assembly GCA_026212285.1 of Bursera cuneata. NCBI lineage: Eukaryota > Viridiplantae > Streptophyta > Magnoliopsida > Sapindales > Burseraceae > Bursera > Bursera cuneata. Next base: position 25,083 of record JANLJB010031020.1, on the reverse strand, counting down.
CTCCTGTTAACTCAGAAGTTTCGTGTAGATTGCAGATGAAATGGTTCCCCCTCGAATAGTAACAAAAATGCTCATTGGTATAGCATATATTCTTCCAAAGCAGAAGTTGGTTCCACAAAAGGATTTGGCTGAGGCAGCATTTAGAGATGTGAAGAAGAGAAAGCTGGTTTGTCTCTTCACTTAAACATATCATTTCTAGGATTAAAATTATAGCAGGTGTTATTTCTGGCTCTTTCTCAAATAAAATTGTTTAAGCCACGTAGTATATCTTTTTCTCCCTATATTTGACTGCATTTAAAAAAAAAAAAAAAAATTCTAATTCTTCATACTTTCTGCAACCTACCTGTAAATTTTAGATGCCCTCATTTATTCTGCTCAATGTGTGGCTCAAATATTTCTCTTCTTTTCTCTGAGTGCAGGCGGCTTATAATGTTATTGCTTACAAGGATAAGCCACGCTTGCAGACTGCTCTAGAGTTGCTCAGAACCACTCAAGATATAGAATGTCAGTTGGAAAAGGTATGCCAATGTCTTGTCTTTTACAACCTTGTGTGAAATTTGATATAGATCTTCGACGTGTTTCTTCTTCTTCTTTTTTTCTTTGGCTTTCATTGTATTCTATACACTATACCTTGCAGCTCCTTAAAATCTTATGTTTGGGACGTGTCCTTACTTCTTATCTTTTCTTTTTAACACATTAAAGCTATTGTCAGTCAACTTCCCAAGAGCCCATTTTATTTGGAACTTATAAGTTTGAGTCACCGAGTTAGTGAGGGCTCTCAAATTTCAAATCTTACGTATAAGACAACCTAAATAGGTTTTGATTTGGTCACAGCCTTACCAAAAGAAGCTAAATTTGTAAGCATATCATCAGACTTAGTCCAATTTATTCAATCCCATGACTAATCTAAAAAAATTACTACTAGTGAGTGATGGAGAATGGTTTGCAAAAAACCTGTAATAACACATGATATTACTAAATATTGAGAGATAATATCATGCCATGAGCCATGATTTAAGCTGTCCATGAGCAACTATAATTTTCTTTGCTTTGATCCTTGCTCAAGCTCATTCACTAACTACATGCTCAAAACTTGGAACACGGGTTTAAGCTTGATTGTCTTATTTCCCAAAGTTTGGACAACCTGAACTTGACTAACTTGGCTCTATTTTATGATGAACACTTAGTGTATGCTTTATTATAATTTATCTCACATAAAAATTGCCTTAGGAGAAATCTGGTAAATCATCTTATATAGGCTCTATTGGTTACCATATTTCCAATTGCTTTTTTAAGTTCATTAAAAATATTCTTTTTTATTTGGGGATCTTGAAATAATCTGTTTCATTGTCTTTTATTTGAGTTGAAATATTCTTGTACACAGATTTATAAGTACTATAATTTGTGTTGGGTAACTCATACTGGCTATTATTGCAGGTTTCTCTGCCATTGTTAATCTTGCATGGAGAAAATGATACTGTTACTGACCCATCTGTGAGCAAAGCCTTGTATGAGAAAGCAAGCAGCAAGGACAAGAACATTGTTCTTTATAAGGATTCTTATCATGCTCTTCTGGAGGGTGAGCCAGATGACATGATAATTAGAGTTTTGGGTGATATCATTTCTTGGCTTGATGATCGTAGCATAAAATCTGCAGCTGGTTGATCTCTCCCTCCGACTCTCCGAATCTCTCACACAGAAAAAAAAAAAATAAAATAATAATAATAAAAAAAATAAAAAAATAGACGAAACAGAAGCAGCTTCATGTGTTTAAAGAAAAAAATAAGGCTGCCATTGAATATACAGAATTTTCTGGTATGTTACATTTAAGTATTCATTTATTAATTCATAATTCAGTTAACTTGCTAGCATTTCTCAACCTAAATTTGAGATTCTCTATCAAGAGTCAAGCCGCCAGAACCCCAGTGTGACTACTCATTTGCAGTTTTGTTCTTCCCTTTGTTGTTGTCCACTATGAAATACAAGTAATAGAAGACGTTACTAGTTGCTCTGAGCTGACTCACACACAGAGAGAGAGAGAGAGAGAGAGAGAGAGAGAGAGAGAGAGAGAGAGGAAGGCCCTGCTTGTGCTGTGCTGTGGGGTTGTCCACTTTGTTGCACTAAGCAAGATAAGGATACAAGATAAGTGGATAAGCCGATAAAGGAACTTGGATTTAAATATCAAAAGATTATCAGTGTGTTATACTCTTCAATAAAGTTATATTTGTTTTATGATAAATTTCAAAAACTTATAAAGAGTTGCTTAGCAAAGATCAATTTTGACTTCTGAGGAAAAACTTTCGACAATTTGAAACTTTTGGGATGATCCCACATGAATTTATAAACCTATAGAATATGTTTATAATTATATTTTTGTAAAGAAATTATAAAATTTTTGAAAAATTAAAAAAAAATGATCAGCAGAAGAATTGTTTTGAGATTTAGTCAAATTTTAATTTTGTTTTGATAATTTTACTCAACGGTTTGATAACTTGTTCAATATTTATTTGATTAGGATTGAATAAGGTCTTATAGTAATATACTCGATAAGGATTGAACCAGGTGTCGAAGTCGAACCAGTGGATTTTGTTAGCCCAAAAAAAGAAAAATTTAACTGAAACTAAAAAATTCCTTTCAAGTAGTCTATATTTTATATTTTTTCATTAATCTCCAAAATAAGAAAGTAACCCAAACTATAAAAATGTTATAAAAAATTACATTTATATCTTTTACCGCTAGGGTTCAAGAACTGGATAAAAATTTTTGGATTTTGTAGTTTTGTGAAAAAGGCAGTTGTAATTTTTATTATTTTTTTAATTAACTTTTAATTTAATTTTTAATTTTAGTTTTTAATGTATAACCATTGAGAACCGACCATCAGAATATATTTATATTTGGAAATGGAAGCACTAACCGAGCGCGTGAATCCACATGCGGTAATATCAAATACTCCCAAAGTGGACAATGCAGAGGCTGCAAGAAATGAAGCTTGCTTTGTCTGTCCGAGTTTCGCTTGGTTGTTTGCTCGAAACTTTCGGTGCTCATTGCAAGTGAATGACGTTTCCTTCTTTTTTTCTCCAGTGGTGGATGCTGCGTGTCTCTCCTTCTTTCATCTAAGCTGCAATTGCAATGACCCACATCACTTTCTCCCCGTTGGTGCGCTTCCTTCTTTTTTAAACCAATGAAGAAGCCATTATTGTTGTTGGAAGTCTGACTACCGCGCAAAACATGGCTTTCTCTTCTTGCCTTTGTCATCCTCTATCGTCCCTCAAGGTTTGCTTCATTTTTTTTTAGTTTGTTTGTGTTTTGGCTGTTCAACTTTCAGGATAATTGTGGATATTTGTTGTTGTTCAGCTATGTGTTTATGTTTTCTCATCTGGGTTTTCTTGAAAATTTGTAAATATTTTCTTCTCTGATTGTTGTGGATGGATGGACGTTTAGCTTGGGTTTGTGTTGTATTTTGGAATGATTTGTTTACTGATTTTATAGGCTTTTTTTCTCTGCTAAGATCTGTGATGACTGTTTCCTTATTTCATATTAATTGTTTGATGGTTTGGGTAGAATTGTAGGGATTATAAAAATGGGATTTTGGTAAAGACAACTTTTTTGCGATCATGTTGTGCATTATATAATCAATTTACTGATGTGCTTTTCACCAGTTTGTGTATCAAATTAATGAGCTTGAAGGGTCGGTAATTTTATTGATGTTCATATTCAACAATTATCTATTTGTTGTCCAAGCTTGAGAGATTCTCTTTCAGTTTAAGTTATGTTGCTTATAGATTGACTGTTTGGAGCAGCCTGTAGGAACTTGGCGTAATGTCGGTGTCGATCAAAGGTTAGGTTCTGCTCACAAAAGTTTGAACACTGAACTTTTTGGCCAACAAGTTGCAGGAATCCGAACTAACCTGCCAAGGGACTGGAGTTTCGTGGAAGTATCAAGTGTTATTACAAGGCCACAAGTCACAACCTTTATTCACCATAAGAAAGCCTTCAGAATACACGCTTCATGTAATCTTGTTTCTTACTTCTACTTGATAAAGTTTTTAAAATTTAGGCAAAGTTGCACCATTGATTTTTTCCCTTCTGCACCACCATGTTCTCTTCCTCCTTTGTTTGTTTCATATTAATTAATTGCTTCCCATCTTATTGTTTATCCCTGAAACTATTGTCGTCGGTACATGGTGAGACAACATAGCATATTGTGATAAATCTTAAACGAAAGAATTCATACTTTTTTTAGTCTAACTTAACATACCACAAGTTCAAATGGGATAAGGAAAACAGAAGTGATACTTATAGTTTTGTCTGTTGCAGAAAGATGTAGCATTTTCACTGATTTTGGCATTGTGGATTCTAAATTGAGCATCAACTGCAATTCTATTCTTGATGTTAAGACCCTTGAAAATTTAAGAAATAGATTGTGTTTCTGAGGAATGATATCATACTTGGCTTATGTAGGACATGATAGCCTTAGGAACAGGGCAGAGTATTAGTCATGTGTGGTTCAGACTATTGCAAGATGGCCAAAATAATGTTAAAATGGGTCATACTATGTATACAAAGTTAGTGCCCAACTTTACTATCCTAATTTATGTGGTATTCATATAGATTGGCATATTAATCAACTATCCTTGTGATAGTCCTGAATGACTACTACATCATGTCAGATACTTAAGTTTGGGATCAAACTTTGTATATATGTTATCAAGATCCTTAGAAATGCAAGAAATCAACATCTTTCAATGTTAAATGAACCTTTGTAGTGCAGAAGCTTTGCATATGTACTTTAATGCAATCCTTGTAATTTGGAACTGTAAATTTCAGTTAGAACTTAAAATAGCAGGGGATTCATTTTATTAGAGATCAATGGCTTGTACTGTGCAATTGAGTTACAGTTTCATTTACCAAATCATTCTCACAATGTTGTGGTTGGTACATGGTGAGAGAAGTAAGTGAAACTAATTGAAATTAGTTAATCTCTCTCCAAAAACTTAATATTCCACCTTATTTGTCCTTGCCTTATATCGTTAGGCTTTGGACCCATGTCCTTGCAGGCTCTTCTATCCCAATTGCGTTGTGTTACCCTGTATGTATGTATCATTTCTAGCTTTATGTGGGGTGTGCATTTTGTATCTTTCATGATATCATCTCTAAATTTCCCTGTTTCTGTTAATTGAAGTAATTTCGTTCACGTAAAGTGTCCTCTATATTAATTTTATAACTATTACAATACAAGAAATGGGTGACTCTGTCTCACATGCTGTAACTGATTGTTGCTAGGAATCTTGTTGTCTTTCTGTATGGTGCACTGGACAACAATATTTTGGGGCATTAGCAAAATGTTGCACTAAGTAAAATAACAAGAAGTAATTTATTGTACTCATTCTTAAACTGCATTAACTATCTCACTGCCTTTTAAAAAAAATTATGTTAGGATAATTATCTGTTTTAATCTTTTCATGGGGCTTTTTCAGGGTTGGCAAGTTCTCAGATTGCTAGCAGTGTTTTTACTTTGGGAACGGTAGCTGTGCTCCCATTTTACACACTCATGGTTTTTGCTCCTAAAGCTGAACTGGTAGGTTTTCTGTGAATACTGGGAACTTCAATTCACCTTTGTTCCTTTTCTGACTGTTACATGTAATTGGTTCGAATCACTCGCGCAGACAAAGAAGTCTATGGAAAGTAGCATACCATATGTTGTTCTTGGACTTATGTACGCTTATCTTCTATTTCTTTCCTGGACGCCTGATACTCTACGGCTGATGTTTGCTAGTAAAAACTGGCTTCCTGAGGTTAATTGTACACCAATTGATTATTTATTCAACAAAAACAAAACTGTGAATTATTGTGATGGGCAAATGAATGATTAATATTTGATGATTAACCTATCATTGCATTATTTGTAGCTACCTGGCATAGCAAAGATGTTCTCCAATGAAATGACTCTAGCTTCTGCTTGGATTCACTTATTGACTGTGGATCTCTTTGCTGCAAGGTCTCCCCTCTCTCTCTCTTTCTGTGTGTGTTTATTTATAGACGTTTGTTTATAGCACTTCTGATGCTTTTGATTTTGCTAACCGTCACAGGCAGGTTTTTCATGATGGGCTTGAAAATCACATCGAAACTAGACATTCGGTTTCTCTTTGCCTTCTTTTTTGTCCCATTGGAATCCTTACTCATGCAATCACCAAAGCAATGAAAAAAAGTGCTTGAAGATGCTATCGACGTAACACAACAATTCATGCGGAAACAATAAAACTATGTATTCCCAAGTTAAGGAGAAATTAAGAGCTTTTGATTTCAAATGGAATATTATTTGAAAGTATCATCATAAATTTCATTAACTTTTCTTCTTCTCCGGGTTCAATTTCAAATGGTTACAGTGTGGCTGAAAATATATTACTTCTTCCCTAAGTTGTGCATTGAACTTGTGGTCAATCTTTTCCTTAACCGTAGCAATGAGATTAAGCATGTCTTGAGAAGTTGAGCCACCTACATTTACAAAGAAGTTGGCATGAATGTTGGAAACCATTGCTCCCCCAACTCTAAATCCTTTCAACCCAGCTTTCTCTATCAACTCAGCTGCTGCAACTCCTATATCAGATGGATTCCGGAAAACCGAGCCAGCCGTTCGCTCTCCCAGAGGCTGACTCATCCTCCTCCTGTAATTAAACCATGCCTCAAAAGCATTTCATAAAAGAACAGTAATAGAATATTTTCACAAACTACCTTGCCATATACTCTTGTTGCTTTCTTCTAGCTGACCCTGACTCTTGCAGTCGAAATGTGACTGCAACAATGGCTGCCAAGTTGTTCATATCTTGAAATGATGATGACCGATAGCCAAACTTGAGATTGTCTCTGTTAAGTGTCTGAAGCTTTCCCTCAAACGTAACAATATCGACACTATCAATGACATCAGCAGTCTCCTTCAAATACCAAAAATAAATAATCCAATCAGTTGACCGATTCGCAAAGGATTTCAAAAATCCAAGGCTCTACATAAAGAACCACAAATACCTGCCCATTTGCTCCAGCATTCATAAAAGTTGCTCCACCTACTGTCCCAGGGATTCCTCCAGCAAACTCAAGACCTGTAAATCCCTCATTGGAACATTGCATCCCCAAACTATTAAATCGGAAACCACTTCCAACTCTGTATATTCCAGGTTCTTTCCTCTCCAAGAACTCTATCCCATTCAGAATAACGCAGCCATCAAAACCCTGATCATCAAAGAGACAGTTTGAGCCTTTACCGATGATTATATATCGGATTGAATGCTCATGACAATACCTGCATTAATTTAACAATCAGCTGGCACTGTTTAATTTGCTGAGGTTGGTCATTTGTTAATCCGAGTCTGTATGTGACTGACATCATCTTCTACACTTCAACCAAAGCTAAAGATTTGCATGGCCAAACTCATTCATTGAATTTAGATTATGAAAATCTAAACACATTTATCATGACTATAATTCCATAGATTCCGTAACTTTTGTAAAATATAGTTATTTTTTAAATTATCTAATTATTTCCTTAATTTTGATTGTTTTCCATAATTTCATAACTAATCCCTTATAACAAGTATTATAGTGAATAATACTATACATCGCGCATACCAATTGAAAAAAAAAAAAAAAACTCACTAAATAAATTGACAGAGCAAGAGATGAACCTGATGGCAGAAACAAGTTGGGTTTGATGAAAAACTTGAACAAAGTAATTACAAGGGCCACCAATGCCCCAAGTGCTGAGATCTTTTAAGAGTTTCTTTCCTCTGATGACTTTGAGCCCATTCCAGGTCTGGGTTTCCTCTTTTTTTCTGCTGAAGTTGGTGTGACTGCACAATGATGCTCTGGGTCTTGTTTTTTTGACATCTTGTAGCAGAAAATGGGGATTATGCGGAACAAGGACGGACATGGAAGAGATTTTGGCGAAGTCTTCAAAGGGGTTTGTTGATGTTATATTAAAGTAAAGTTGGGGAAGTTGTTTGTCTTTACGTTTACAAGCATAAGCACTCGTGCTGGGACTTTGACCGACTTTTGGGTCAGAATTTGAATTTTCTCTTGTTACTTCGCAATTCAGTTCTTATTATTATTATTTTTTTAGATAAATTAATGGATGATACTTTTTGTAAAATAATATTTCTTATAAAGATGGTAATAAAAAAATTGTTAATGTATTGATTCTAATATGTTGCATTTAATCACCATCTATATTGATAATTAAGGTATGTAAAAAATTCATGTACAACTAATAATAATGAATTACTATATCACTATCATACGTTCAATTCCAAATGTAAAATAAATCTTCTTATCTTATTCATAAAATTGAATACTTGAAACCGTAACCCTTCCCAGCTATTATTAAGACTAAATAATATTCTTTTGAATTATGATCAATACCAGATATAAGCAGTGATTTCAAACTAGAGGGAGGTTAATCATATTCTAACAATTTTACATGAGACAGAGTTTAGTGGTTTGGGGGTTGATAATGAAAAACTTAATAGGTAAGTCACCCTTACTGCCACGTTACAGATACATGAGATTTTCACCTCGTACGACTCCTCTTTCAATTCTTTTTTTGAAGACATTAGGTAATGAATAAGCTATTTCACAGAACTATGAAAATCATAAATAATCAAAATTTGAAGGAGTCCTCTCATTTGAAAGAAGCATTAATGAGAAATTTCAAATATTTTTGTCATTTAGAGTTAATTAAAAATAAATAAAATAACCTCTTCTCAAACTGAAAAATGCCTAACCAACTCTAAGCAAAGAGCCACCACCAGAAGAGATACCGGTGGATATACGGCAGTGGTTGGGAGCGCAGAAGAAAGAGATGAGAAACCGAGATAGAAGAAAGAGAAAGAGGGATGAGCCGATGAGGGATTCTTATGTATTTTAATAAATATTTTTTTCTTATTAGTTATTTCACCTATTAAATGTCTATAATGTCCTTCTACTCTCCTAACACCTTCAAGTCCTGGTAGGCAAAAATGGAGGTCTTACTGTTGCTTCTAGAATAGTGGGGAGATCAGAATTCTATCGATATCTATCGGGGCGAGAATGTTAATTTCCCATTTCCTTCTCATTGCTTTCAACAGTGAGAAATTGTATTGGTCCATATTGCTGTAGTGCGGTGGAAAGGGGGCTTTGAGCTATCTTATTTATATTTGCCCATGATGATTTTGCTTGCCGATATACAACTTTCACTTTATTAGTTGCTCCCAGAAATAACAAAGTGTGCTACACAGGCCAAAGACCCGATGCTGTAGAGCCTGGTCCAAGCTTAAGCCTGACTCCATACAAGCTTGTACAGAAATAAATCTTTTAACCATATTAATAAAAAAATAGTTGTAAGATACATAAAGTATCAGTAAAAATACTCACATGCTAGACCGGCATAAACTATGGACAATAGAACATGTGGGAGAATTTTACCATCTTGTTTTCTCAAGTCTCCTAATGTGCCACATGAGGTTCAAACTATCAACAATGTGTTTTGGAAGTTTCTATCACTTCAACATTTGCTTGGAATTTTCCTATCATTTTGACATTAAGGAATTCGGCTGGGACTTCCTGAGCAAGCAGTATAAGATATCCCGTAACTTGGGAACAGAATCAACATCTCCGCAAGAAATGCTGCAAACAAATTTCTTGTGCAACCAATATAGACTAAACTGCATTTGCACAGAAAAAAGTTAACCAGTCAACAGAACAAACAGCATCCCATTTCCTGCACACAAAAAGGAAAAAATGAAAGAGGAGACAGCCAGGAGAGACATCTCCCTGCCTCTCCCTCGAATTTGAAAATAAAGACCCAACTGCCTCTACATAATCATCAAACTCCCTCATATGCTCCTGTTGGCCCAGTTTGCGTGAAAACATATAAACTTTCACACTCACAAAAACAAAATAGTAAATATCAACAGAGAGATGTAATGTAGCAATGATTTTTTAGGCAAAAACTTAACATACTCTTTAAGTTGGAAGCGAAGACATCTGAAGTTCATCCCCCAATATCCCATTTGATTGATCTGGCTTTTGAAGACTATCCTTCCTACCACGATCCAAAGAAGTAGCCTCATATATCCCTACAATATTCATAGAGTCATATATAAGCTATAAATCTCAATTAAAAATATAAAATGTAATGAAATAAATATGGTAACCACATGAAAATTTCCTTGACTATTTGCAAATCCATGTCAGATTCCAGCATGCATAAGGATACAACTGTTCATATTATACAGCTTTATTTTTAGATTTTAATTTTTGTTGTGGAGTAATTGCATTGCACTCAGTTTTTCATATCATAAATAATGATTCATTTATTTACTTTTCTACATATTGACAAGAAGCCAAAAGTTCATTCTGAAGATAGAGAGATGGAAAGAGAGAGAGGCTGAAGTTGTTCAAACTTGGACAGATTCAAGTCCTAGCACTACTACTCAAACTTCATAATCCATGATAATCAACTTTACAGAACTACAGACCTAATTCTGAAATTTTTATTAGTCTGATAATTATTAAAATATCAGAATGACAGAATGTACGATGGAAATCCTTTCACATCTCTAATCCAAATAACTGAATCAACATTCTAGCCATATAATAAAATTCCAAAGAAGCACCTTTCTGTATCCATTACTATTCACAACCAGAACCTGAAGGGAAAATATTATTATTATTTTTTTTAAAAACTAATATTCTTTAAAAAAGAAAAAGAAAAACCAAAAAAGAAAGAGAGAGAGAAGGAGGGAGAGGAAACATATACATACCAAAGCCTAGTATTAAGGAGCAAATTATGAAGCCTAGGAGAGAAAAGTCCATTTGGTACACAATCTCCATGATAATAATGCACCCTCCAGCTACCATTAAATGCCTTGGAGAAGAGAAAACCATGTGCAACCTAGAATATAAAAGAGGTTGTTTCAGCAACTAAAAAGAGCCGCATGAATATTCTATGACCAGCAATCACAAGCACCATTATATCCAAGTATTTAGAAGTTAATTAAAAATCAGAGGGGTCTCCCATAATTACTCTCTAGCCCAATGAGATTATGCCTTTAAAACATGACATTTATTTTTCATTGGAAATTTTAGAACTGGACCATCATTGGTTTTCTATTTGTGAAGAAGCTCTATACCTAGCCATAGTCAAATATTCAAAACTAAATCCTTGAACTAAAATAGCAAGATTGTGATTGACAAGGTGCATATGCCTCTTGTCTCAGATCACACCATAGAAACTCTGACTGTAGCTTGATAGCAACTTGAGCATTCAGAGATAAAAACTCTGTAGCCAGAATGGAAACTTAAATATATAATTGTAGATGGAAATAATCACTAAGTTGTAGATGCCAGAGAAGAATGTTAGGAATCTTAAAAGGTACCTCTCCTCCGCGATACTGTCAACATAAAATATAAAGATAACTCCAAACAGAGTAAAGCTCAGAAAAGCCGAGGCTGAAAATGGCAACTTTACATTTGTACTGGATGTTGAACCCTGAAGTGCTCCAATAAAAACAAAAAGAAATATAAGGCAAATGCCCAACAAGCCAAAGCCTCAGAAAGATCAAACTAAGCTATTGTTCCCAAAACATGTATGTTCAATAAAATTACACTGAGGACATATTTACATAGCAAACTTACTATGATCAAGTCCCACATGGCCACAGGAAACAGGAAACATGTTGCAGAAGCAATAGTTATAGCATGAAGTCGCCTCTTGAGTTGATTCTGAAAGCAGAGAACTGACAACAATTAGATACTGCAATGGTTATTGAGTGGTTCTCACCACTTAGAAAGACAAGGGAAACTAGGTTCATGATAATAAAGAATGCAAGGTATAATAACAGATAGATAAATAAATATCAACACCTTGAGTGAAACACGCCGTGCAATCACTCTTCTCAACCCTGATAAGATTCCAGCAAAAATGGGAACTGCCATTACTTTCATACCCAACACTTGTTCAGTCTGAATGTCTGTACCAAGGCTATCTTTGAAAGGTATATTTTGATTAAGTTTATCACAGTAGACTAAAAATAAGTCAACTATTCAGACCCAGGAAAATGAGAGGATTGAAAGATAAAAAGGAAAGACAAAAGAAAAATAAGCAAATTGGATACTAAACAGAAAATGTATTAGCTTAAAAGAGTAAAGCCCAAGAAAAGATAAGTGTAGGTGAGGATATAAAACGGAGAAAAAGTTGCCATGGCCCAGCCCTGAGATAAGAAGTAGAAAGATGCCAACATTGCAATTAGACCACCAACCTGGTAATATATAAGGAAACACCAATATAATTAGGGAAGAAAAATTTTAATAAATCAGTTCATCCATCCCAAAAGGTAATAAATTATTACAGAAGGTATAACTCGTGTTACTTTTTACTACTAGACTAATGTTTAAACTTGAAGTAAACATCACTACCAGTCTAGAGGTTTCAGTTCTCAACAAACATTGGCATAAGCCTCAAGTATTTTATTGATGAGGCAAAGAAATGACTAATGGCATAACAGGAGAACACTTTTGTCCTAAAATCACAAGAAGAAACTTTAAAACTATACTTCCAAATGCATGGTACTCAATCAAGCAGAAGCAACACTATATGCAACATACAATTACAGAACACAGATGTATCTCTCAGAACTACCTTTTTCCAAACATGGCCCCTTCGTCCATACAATACTGCAGATAATACTCCAAGAATAGCACCAGAATACTCTGCCAATATAGCTCTAGAGGCTCAGAGGAAAAAAAAAAAGAAGAAGTCAGATATAACTTCTCTAATTATTTAGACTACAGAAATGAAAGGATAAACCTAATTTAAGAAAAAGAAGGGACCAGACTAATATCTTTTGGATTAAGTGATAAGAGCAGAAAGTTAAAATAAACACCACTCATAACAATAGATCTCTCTACGGGGGCAAATTAAATAAATAACAGCATTAGGAAGATGCCTTGTGTAAAAACTTGACTTAGTAACAACTTAGAATTTCTTTGACAGGAAGTACTAAATAGAGAAAGAAAAGAAGGTATTGAAATTTTTTAGACCAAAGTGAGTGGGCGCTACACCTAGGATCATAAAATACTTACTTCACTCACACTGCTGTTGACCCTTGCAGTTTAATTTAAGTATGACCCTATACCAAGATATTATAGGGTTCTTCAGAATTTATTAACATATGATATATCTGTCACTATTACACTATATTTCCAACAGTAAGTTGTAATAATGCACCAGAAATATTCCTTAAATGACAAAACATGACTCTCAAAGTGAACAAAACTACAAATATATCATCAAAAATCAGAATAACACAGGACTTGAAAAGCTCAAGAGACCTAGTTGGAATCTTAAGCAACAGAAAACCTACCTAACTGGTCCACATGATTTGAGTCCCTTCCCCCACAAGATAAAGTATAAAGCTGTTATGCCACCATTAATTACAGAAGGCACTACCTGAAAAATGACTGATGTTGTTTACAAACGGATATAAGAGAACACATCCTTAAACGCTAAATTGTTTCTTCCATTCCTTACATATTTTCCAATAAATGCATTACCTGAGTGTTAGAGAGTGGTCTTCCCTTCCAAGGCTTTTGCAGTGACAAGAATAAGATGGATGAGGGCACCAGACAGCAGAAGATAAAAAGTGCTACTGAAGCTCCCGTTTGAGACAAATAGTGATACATTGAGTAAACTGACCATGTCCTCAGGAAGTATCCAATAACATGGATTATCTGTAATGGTGTATGCCTAAAGAAACCACATGTGGATCAGTAAATCATTAGCAGCTGCTAAGAAAAAGAATTACCAAAAACACATAACGAATAAACCTAATGGAACAATATTGAAAAAATTTTCATTTATGTTCTCCCAACCAAAAATTCTAACCACTTGTCTAGAAAAAAAAAAAAAAAAAATCCCTGTTCTATGTCAACTCAAACCCCAAACGATCTCAATCAAGCACCAAAATCAAAACATAAATAAATTCATGGATACAAAGTTCAGTGAATCTACTAATACAAAAATTTTGGTAATTATTCCAGTGGTTTTGAAGGTTCCACATGATAATTGTGATTTGGGGTACCATCATACCTGGAGGAGTACTCTAAAACTTAAGTAGAAATGATTTTTTTTTTTTTTTTTTCAAGGCGTTGATTAAAATGCTAACAATTTTCAAGAAAATATTTCTGTTCATTAATAAAACATAAATTAGCAAACTCAAGTCCAAAACTAGACACTTCATTGAAACCTACAATATTTGGGAAGCACTCGTGGCTCTCGACTAGGTCGATGGCCTGAGGAATCAAATCCAAACCTTATGAGAGCAAGACACAAGCCTGAAAGCTCAAGTAACCCCTAACCAGGCAACTAAATTACACCTTCCACTAAACTTAGGCCAGTATAGATAAACTGAATATTTCGTTTACATTGTCAATTTTATTTCATAATTTACAAACCCGAAAACTAAGAACTTGAATATAGAGATTTAGCTAACAAAAAAAATGTCTCAGTACAATACATTTTCAGTTACACGTCCCCAAGAGAATGCAGGAAAGTAAGAATTCTAAAATTTACATTCTAATATGACGCCTAAGTTGACTATTTTACAGAGCTGAATCTAATATTATCAAGCTTATAACGAACTTAGAACAACAACATTAGATAAACATAATGTAAGATTCAGAAATTTTCATTTTTTTTGTCTTTAATTTTCTATGGAACTAAACAGAGGGTTAGGGCTTCGCAAAAACTCAGGCAATGAAGAACAAAAAAATAAATAAATATAAAATAAATTTGAGATTTGTTGTTGTTACCTAAAGTGAGGAGATCCTCGATCTTCAGACCCTGGAGACATCATTTTTTTTTTTTGGGAAAAAGAAAAAGCCAATACTACGTCGCAGCAACGATAAAACGAACTACGAAGAACAGAATGCAAATCAGAAAATAAATAAATCAAGTAGTTTATTTAATGATTGATTATTAGTAGCTTCAGTGTTAAACTAACAGCCAAGTTGAATCTCCCAAAGCTGGAAATGAAACGGAGTTGAGCGAAAGGAAGTAATCATCTGATCTGGGCTAGGCCCATTCTGTAGGCTCATCCGGCCCAATTGACATGACAATTCATAATTAATTTTTTTTTAAGGTTTTGTATAGGGATATTTACTTTGATCTCCATAAAAAATACGTTAAAAATAGACAACATCTCTTTTTATATAAAATTAACACTGATTCCCTAACAAGTAAGAAGAATAAGGATAAAAATGGTTTTTTATTAATTAAAATAAATACGTTTTTTTTTAACGAGAGTTAAACATAATAGATGGAATTTTAGTTTTAGGTAAGGAGGGATGTTAACTATTTTCAACATATTCTTTGAAAAGTTCAAAGAAAATATCTCATTTCTTATACGAGTGATTGATGTTATTTGCCCCATCTAAACACAATGGTATGAGTTACTTTTTGGGGCCTTTTTCTCCATATGAGAGGCATTTTGATATTTAGGTAGGTATAGGTTTAGGAGAAATAATAATGGATATCAATAACAAAAAGCAATTATCAAATAAGACAGAATAATATAGAATGATATAGGATTTAGATGAGGAGTCTGTTGCCCTCTCTTCTTGAGTTTTCTCTCTTGAGCTCTCCTCCTCTCCTGGTGCTCTTGGGTATTTTATGCTTATTTAAGTTAAAAAGTTGAAGATGAGGATATTTAAAACTAAATGGTATTAGTTTATGAAAAAAGGAGAAAGATTATTGTAGTAATGAAATTAATCAATTGCTTTTATGTTACTTGAAAATGAATTATTTAAAGTATTTTGCAATTTAATTATGTAGAGAGTCATGCTACAATTTAGGGTAAGGTTGCAGTGATTACGAATTAATAAAAAAGATTATTTTCTTAATTGAGAAGTCAAAAAAAAGATCACTTGATATAAGGGGGATTTGATCCTAAACCTCTAACTTCATGCAAAATACCTAGCCAATTAAACTACTACCTTGAGTTATATATTTAATAAAAAAATAAATAAATTGCTGGAAAGCTGATAGTTTACAATTATCAACAACACATGAGAAAAAAGGTTTCAAGAATGTGAAAATTATAGCTAATTTCGTTTTCACATTAAGTGCTCTTCTTTGGAGGAGACAGTTGGATGCTGAAAAGAGCATAGTCGATGATGTCTCTTGAGAAACATTTCGATTCATTGACCCACCAAGGCAAGACGCTACTTGCCAAGTTGGGTCAACCTGGGCTAGTGTCTGCAGTCTTTGCCCTGTCAAGTGCCGAGTTCATCCTTAGGCCACGTTAGGAAATGTTTTTTCCCCTTCCATAACCAAATATGATGAAATATCACATTTTCTGGAAAAGAGTTTCCTAATAGGATACCAGGAAAGTGCATGTGTCCTGCAATTCAGTTTTCATCAACATGGGAAAACCAATTCAAGAGCCCCACGTTACAAAAACTACAAAGAAAATCAACTGATGCAACCCAGTAACCAGTCTGGAAAAACACCTTAACAAACTGTGATCACACATGTAGAATCCATGGGGTCACCATGTTCAATATCACCCCACATGGGCACTACAAATAGTGAAAAATATTCATGTATATGACTGGAGCCTTACAGGCATTTCCTTTATATGCACGCTGTAATCCTAAGGTGAGACTGTCAACACATTTCTGCAAATGTAGGTACCAGCATTGAATAAGACAGACAAAGCAACATGTAGACAAGGAGAGGTGGATCAGTGTGTGACTATGCAAGCACATGTAGGCACACAAAGATTTTGGGAGTCATTTCAAAGCACCTTCTGTGGTTACTACATCTCCATCAGTCCCTATATTAAGGTTTGCTTCCTATTGATCATACTTAGAATTTTATAAAGTGGACAGTTCCACAGATGAAGCAAGGCAATCACTGAACTATGGCCAACCCAGCACTTTAGTTCTAGCTAGCCCTGGCCCCTGATCATGTTAAACAATGCCCTTCAAAAGCTTATTAAATAGGATATCCCACTAACGACAGAAAAAATGGGTTTCCTCCAATGCATTGAACATGTGTAGAGCTCCAAATCATTATCACATAAATATTAGATTTAAGGCCTTTACTTACTAGCTTGATCTTTTGAGTCATGCTATTATCTAAATATATCTGTTAAATGCTAACATATGTGACTTTAAATCGTCAAACTAGCTTCCATGGTAATTCTTTTCTATCCCAGCTTGATTAATCAATGTAGATGTGTTATCAGCAAAAGGGCTTATTACCTATGCTTCTCACTATGTAATATGCATGCACTCACAAAAAGGCAAATGAGTATTGTCAAAAGGAGTCAAAGAAAAGGAGTGTACATTATAGGAGCTTTATCTGGTCATTTTCATTTAAGAAATTTGAGAACCCATATTGTTCTATCCTCTTTTGAACAAGACATGGCCCATTTAAGTTGTCCTCTCTAAACCCTGTAGTTTTGGATGCAATGCATCTGCAATTCTTTTTCTTTAATACCCTTAAAAATATTTTGTACTGGATAATTTCAATCATTCACCATATGAATTGGCAACATCCACAAGATTCTATTCATCTATATGCTTGTGGAACCCATAATCCTAATCTTCTTAGCGTTTGCATCCATTTATCATTTTTGTTATAATTCAATCTTCTTTCATAATTATAGATGAAAGCTGATTGTTTTCCTATACAATCTGAAGCTTTCATTTGATGGGAATTATTTTTTGATGAAAAAGAGGAACTATTGGTGTCAGCTCAGCAAGTGAGGAAGAGATGTTTTGAAGGTTACTAGTTATCTTGATGTTGCTATAATTTGGACATTATTGAGCCTTTTTGATAAAGCAATTGATGGAATAGTGATGCTTCTCCTGTCAATTGACTTTTGAGCTAATGTGAATATATATTGTCCAAGTATATTATTGCAATTGGTTAACGATATACAAGGTGAGGGAAGCGATAAAGCCTAATCACTAAAGAAGGAGAACAAAGACAAGATAGCCAAGGCCAAAAAGAAAAATCATTGCTAGTAAGGTTGATTCATTTAGGACAGCTGTAATTGCTTTGTTTAGCTTGTCTTAGATGTTTACAATACATGGTTGTTCCTGTCATGGATTTATATGCAGGGGAAGGGTTAAGGGGACGTCTACTTGACCCTAGGAAGAGCAACAAAATAGTGAAATACCAACCATTAGTTACTTAACAGGTGCAAGTGTAATTGACATATCACACACCTCAAGTCTATGTCTGTCTGCATATATTTGTGGTAAAAGATAAGACTAAATGACTAGTGAAATGTCAGTATGCACATACATTCATGATTATTTGATTCTTGAAACAGTTGGCAGCTCTTTCTCTTTTCCTGTCTCTCACTTGCATGCCAAGAAACCATGAAGCACATGCAAGTGTCTGATTAAACGAGCATAATAGTTTCAATAAGTGGTCCAAATGCTAAATTCCAAATCACAAAATTGAGTATACAAGCAATACATGAAGCCAAGTCCCATCAAAGCCATTTCTGCTTAACTGCTCTAGCTGACAAGCCAGTATCAATACATAGGATGCCACAAATGAAGATTATCATACATGCCTACTAAGGAAAATTGGATCTTCAATTCAGGAAAAAAAAAAAAAAAAAAAAGGAATATGAACTTNTCTTCAATTCAGTAAAAAAAAAAAAAAAAAAAAAGGAATATGAACTTTTGTAATTTAGCTCTCAACCCTTTATAAAGCAGTGCACATATATTTGGAACATTTGCAACGTAACTGAAAACAGATTTGATTTGCCAGAAAGAGGCATATGAAGCATATACATGTGCTTTGTAGCAATGGGGAATAAGGACCAAAAGTGGAGTCAAAGGGACCATGTTGAGTGGAAGCAAGTGTACTCTCCATGTTGTTCTCTTGCCCATTTCTCCATCTCCAGTGACTCATGTGAATTGGTTCCCTGAAGCATTAATATTCAACATCACTCACTGACATATGTACAAATGTACAAGGATATAATTGCAATTACATTCACGTAACAGTGTACAAACTTATCTGCATACATATATGACATCGAACTCACTACACTGAGTATACAGATATGCAATTTAAACTTACTTTATAATTTGGCCAAACAATATGCAAGTAGTCACTCAAACTTTTATATACTTCCTCTTTTTTCTCTTTTTATTTGGAGGGTGGGGAGTTTTTAAGTGGTTTCCAGATGTTATTGAAAATCACCTGTGCCTTTTTGCTGGATTCAGGTTCGAAGTTCAAGTCATAAGAGGAACACGTAGAAGCAAGCTCCATGGAGAGAAACTGAGTTTGGGACAGATAAGCAAGGGGAAAAATTAGTCCAAAAATTGTTGTTATAAATTATAATGGCTTTTGAGATAAAAAGAACTAAGTTATCTATACCATGCTCTTATATATGTCACTTACCTCAACTTGATTCTGCAATGAATGGACATAATTGATTATCTCCTCCAACATACCTGCCATTCCCATGGTCTGCAGATTGACAAACCCATAAGGATAGATAAAAAAACATGCATGCATTAGACACATAAGCATGCAGACATACATGTAAAGAAAAATAAAGTGAAAAAAGTTTCACCTTGTGGCATCCAGGAACAAGGTCTTCCAAACATCTCATTTTCTTATTGATCTTTTCTCTTCTCACCTGGAACCCAGAAACATAATATTTTGATTCAGTTCTTAAATCTATGACTCTTAAAGCATTTCAGTTCATTGATTGTATATGAATACTGAGCACAGCCAGTTATTAGTAATCAACGTTTTTATTCTGTGGCCAAAAGCATGCAAACTTTTACATACCCTTTCTGTTATGCTGTGACTGTCAGTAGCTTGGCCTCTTTTTGCTCTAACATGAATTACTTCCTCTAATTTCTCATCCTCTTTTTCACTGCCCTTGGCTTTCTTCCCTTTTCCTAATCTCTGAACATGTCCATACCAGAATTCCAATGTTAAGTAGAGACAATTCAAACCTGAAATGAAGTAAATAAAAGAAACAAAACAGAATAAGAAGTTCAAGAAACAATAAAATACACACATTCTTTCTTTTCTTATTGCTGTTTCCTTCAAAGTCAGTTGTTGAAGCTGCAGAACAAACATTCTTGGAGATGCTTGTTGATTGCTCTGGCACTTCTCTTAGGTTGCTTACATGGAAAACATCTTCATTTCCAGTTATGGTATGAGAAACTGGCAGTGCAGTCAGGCTTTCAGTGCGCAAATTGCTAAAAAGATTGTTATGAGTACAGTTTCCTGGAAACTCAAGTTGTTGGTGGGCCAAAGGAGTTCCTACTGAGAAGAGTGGAATGTTGAAATTCTCCAACATGCTTGGCTTTAGCTCTGCATACTGCTTTAGCATTTCCATGTTCATATCCATCTCTGAGAAAGGTTGACAGGGCCTCAAACTCTGCATATGCTGTCGAAAATCCGCCATCTATGTGTCAGCTGTCAACTTTAGAGTTTCTTAGAGACCTAATTGGTGGTTTGTTTGTGAAGGGACTGAGAGAGCAATTTATAGAGTACAACCATGTTAATGATTCTTAGAATTCTCACTTCAGGTCTTGGTCATTACATGGTGAGGAAACAGTGCTTTTTGTTTTCCTTTACACTTAAGGAAGTAAAAAAAATTGAGAACACATGGATCTCCAAGTGATTATTTCACTTTCTGAAGCTGAATTTTCCTCTGTAGGGTCCATGCTAAGGATATACATAACCAGTAGATTGGACCAATGTAAGTTCTCCTAGCTGGCTAGATACATCGAAGTAAAGCTCTGTGGTTTTTTTTTTTTAAAGAAAGAAAAAAGAATGATAAAGTTCAGGAAAGTATAGAAAGATAAAATAAACATTAGTAGCCTTTCTTTTTTCCATGCTTTCTATACTTTTTTTATTTTAAAACTAATCACTCTGGTCCTTGGAAGGCATGGACATGCTCAGTCTTATTGAGATTATTCATAATTGGTAATTCATAAAATCTGCACGTAATGTTTCAGTAGCGGAACAGGATTAGAATTATTTACTGCAAACAGTTTGCCACAATTGAGTTCCACTACTGCTGATATGAGCCTTCCTTGTCTGCAATGATCATTCCACTAAACAATTAATTAGGAAGCAGTCAAATGACTATAATCATGGCTGCATCATCATAGCCTGCAAGGCTCCAAGTCTTAGAGATGTTGACAATTTTTATGATTCTTCAAGTTATCCTGTTGAAAGAAAGCTTTATCTTGAAGTTTTACTTTGTTATTTCCTTCAAGTTTAACAGTTTCATGTTCAGGACTTTTGAGTAATGACCATATCTTTTATAGTACTTTCTTGGTCACTCATTCATTCCCCATTATGATTACTTGTTTACTTTCTAGCTTCATATGCAGAACCCCACAAAGCCCCAGCCTGGGAAACATGGAGCAGTGCTGGTGCACTGTAGCAAATTCTAATTCAAAGTGAATAACAGTTGTCATATTTTCACAATTTTTGAAGCCAAAATTCATTATTGTTAGCCCATGTTCTACATGTCTGCAGAGGGTTATTTTCTACTGATCTAGAGCAACGGATTGTAGCCCTGTCTGCCAATTGTTAGGACAGAAGGACATGGCAGTCATGGCTTAACAAAATGATCTTTAGACACAATCTGTACATAATTTATAAAATCTGAAAGATTATAAAAAAAAATCAAGGCTAAAAGTTATGGTTTAGATGAGAACATAGCAATTCAAGCTTTTCTTGATAAAAAGCATATTGTACTGATCATTTTTGTAAGCTTGTGAAAGATGAAAGCAATGCTAGTGCTTCTGTTTTAGTCTTTAGATTTAAATAAGTTGATTGGTTTTCACTTTTCCCAATATAAGCTTCTATTGAAGATGTAACTAATCAGCCTTTTTATCCAATAATAAAAGTAACAAGACCAATACAAGTCTTGTCAATGGATTTGGGCCTTCTGAATTGGTTACTCGCAGGCAATTAACAGATTTTACTTCTACTATTATTAGATTTTTTATCTTCATTAATTTATTATCGTCAGAAAAAATAAACATAAAATTAAATTTTGGAATATAGAAAATTTATGTGATTTAAGTAATTATTATTAAAATAAAAATGTAAAACAGTAACAATAATAATATAAAGAGTAAAAAGAAGGCAGAAAACTCCAAATGAGATAAAAAGTAGAGTTAAACCAAACACATAAAACTGAACGGTAAAGCTCGAGACTTGACGACGATGGCTGCCCTTCTTTGTGTCTACAATCACTTAACCTTTCCAAAAATGACCGTAGGACCCTGGGCTGTTCTGAACAATGCTGAAAAAATGAGGGTCCCGTTCGAGCTGAAGCAAGGGCAGAGCCGTCGTTTCCACCAGCTGCCATCTGGTCTGAACATGGAGGTCATTGAGCAAAAGAGCGTGATGACCAAAGACCCAGATGAGAAAATGAGAAAAAGAAGTGATAAGCCACCTTTGGTTTTCGTTCATGGGAGCTACCATGCAGCTTGGTGCTGGGCTGAGCACTGGTTGCCTTTCTTTTCTGGTTCTGGGTTTGATTGTTATGCTGTAAGCTTGCTGGGTCAGGTGCTTCTTGTTCTCTCTCAAGCTTTTTTTTTTCATCTTTTATGCTGGTTCCATTTTTTAAGCTTAATTGATTTGAATTTTTTGGCAATTTGTGACATACAGAGTTCTTGCCTCTTGCCTTAATTGCTGATTGCTGAAATGTGTAATTTTGATTTTTTTTTTTTTTTTTTTGCTCTTACAATTAAGTTTGTTAGTTGATGAGAAAGTGTGGAAACGGATAAGAAAAAAGTTAATTTGGAATATGATAATGTTATTTATTGGCAATTCAGGAAAGGAAATAGCTCACTCAACTAAGCCAAATAATTTTTGTTTTCTTTGTTTCTATTGCCTGGTTGTTTTAAGCTGTTTAATTCATAATGGAATCAAGGCACAGCAGTGATTCTCTTTAGCTACTGGAATTATTATGAACTTTTTGTTTCACAATCCCAAATTGACTTGGTACACCTTCTCTTAATGGTTAGGGTGAAAGTGATGCACCTACTGGGACTGTTGCTGGTTCTCTCCAGGTAATTAGTCTTCACCGGAAAATCTTCCTTTGACGAGCTGATTTCAATGTTGCTTTCCTTATTTCATTATTTGGTGTAATCATTTCAATTATTTCAGTAAAGAAAGAATATAATGCTCATCTAATTTTCTATTATCCTGCAGTAGACACATGTGGCTGATGTTGCTGATTTCATCCAGAAAAACCTGAGTTTGCCTCCCATTCTGCTTGGGCATTCATTTGGAGGGCTAATCATTCAGTATTATATTGCAAGGATAAAAAATGAAGAATCTTTAGGTAACCTTCTACTTCAGGTTGGTTTATAATAATAAAATGAAAATAGAAAACTCCAAGCTGGTGTTGCATAAGAATTTCATTGTAGATTTAAATTCATTAAACCCAGGAGATCTTTTTCTAGTGAAATAAGCGTAAAGATGGATATGGACATCCTAAGTACATCATAGAGTTAGTAATTATCATTCATATATCTGAGAACTCATAGAAATCAAAATGACATTTGTTATTTTAAATATGAAATTGATAAACTCTTAAGGCACAAAGCATTCACCCAATATATATTTTGGTTTTTGAGACATGAGTTTTATACACTTGGAACCTTAAAGGCTATGCCTCAAGGAACTAACCTTTTGTTTTTATTGCTTTTGATGTGAGCATCTTTGATTATGAGAAGGAATAAATATTTTATTCATTTTTGTTTTTATTGCTTTTGATGTGAGCATCTTTGATTCTGAGAAGGAATAAATATTTTATTCATATGGCTTTCTCTTAAATTTTTCTAGTTGGTTGAGCTGGAACTTCCTTGGACTGATTTTCTTCTTGTTCTTCTTGGGCTTGATTCTAGAAATGGAAACTCCATACCCAGGATTAAGGGGTGCCGTACTTGCATGCTCTGTACCTCCTTCGGGTAATAGGTGAATTCCCATACTATCTGATGTATGCACTCTTACTTAGAGGAGTATGAGTTGCCTAGACTGAGATTTTTTCTTTTGTTCAGTGGGTTAGTGTGGCGGTATCTATTTTCCAAGCCAATTGCTGCTTTTAAGGTATTATCTTTTACATTTTAATAACAATAATTTGTTTTCTTTTTCTTTTTCCTGCATTTATTGTTGGAACATGTTGTAGTAAATAATATAATAATTAATTACAGATATATTAAATGAACAATTAATAACACTATATTAATTGCACGAATTAATAACTTAATATTAATAACACAACAATTAGTTGAACAATTTAATAGGTAAACATTAATCAAAACAATTATAACAACTTAATTAATAATTGCATCAATTAATAACATGCGTTAATTAATAACACGCTTTAATTAATAATATGCTTTAATTAATAACAACAGAACATTAATTGAACATAAAAGAAAAAATATAAATATGAGGTTTAAGGAAACAAATCCGAAGTTCGTGTGTTATATAATTTCCTTAAAACAAATTTGCTTATCAGGGAAGTTCGTGTGTTATATAATTTCCTTAAAACAAATTTGCTTATCAGGATGCTTGAGATTGTATAGCGTCTGTTTCGGAGAATACAATGATTTCAAGCTTTTATTGAGTACCTCAAAATTTGCTTCCTACAAACTTGGAACAATGCCCAAAATCTATCACCGAAAACTCTAAGAGAGATGGAGAGAACTGGTGTGTTTTTAGAATGAAGGGAAGACCCTTTTTATAGGTGAGTGTGAGGGAAGTTACAAACCCAGACATTAATGCCCGAGAATTACAAGGCATTAAAGCCCAAGGGAGTTATAAGGCATTTGATCACGCTCAAAATTAACCTTCGGCTAAGCGGTTGTTGTAGCATAGCTTTAGGTATCGAATCCACAGGGAGGAAAATACTAACATAAAAGGTTAGCACAATACAAGGATAAGTGACACGAATTGATAAATTAAAATGACAAAAAATAAAGATAATGGCAAGGCTTCGAGATTCACTTGATTGTTTCGTTTTAATG
>JANLJB010031019.1:0-42849 GCA_026212285.1 Bursera cuneata | reverse complement strand
GGGGTAAATATGTACTTTTAAGGGTTAAAATTATCAGTTGATTAAAAAAAACAAACTTCAGGGGTCTTGTTGATGAAAATAGTTAACTTGTTTTCTATTTGAAATTAAACTAAAACACAAGGATACTATTTGAATTGTCCCATAAAAATAATATGATTTTATTATTTTTAAAAAGGGTTTTCAAGAGTTTGGTTTTTAAATTCTTTTATCATATTTTCCTTCAATCTTTTGCATCACTATTAGGAGAAGGCTTGCTACTATAATCCAATGTTATGAAATGGGGGTATAGAATAGAGTGTGTTCTCTACATTCTTTGTCTATAAAGAGAGAGAAAGAAAGAAATAATAACAAAGAAGATGTTAGTTAAAGTCAATTGAACTAGTGAAGAAACCCTTTCTCCTCTGTTTTTATAATTCTCAAGTACTTAGGTGTGTAATTTTGATTATTGATCCAAGTTAAAGCAATTTCTGTTCTGGTAGTGGGCAGTAGAGCATTTGGTACCGAAAAGGAAATTACAAAAAGCTTAATACCAACACAATCAAGCATATGGTAAAGTGAAAAATTATAAGTTATCCTTTACAAAAGCAAGAATATGTCATACTTAAAGTGAATCAGAATTTATTAAAAATCCAAATTCATGAAATACAAATCTGTAACCAGATTCGTCTATGCATGAGAGTAACAACATCAAAGAATGGTAAAAGGGTTTGGCCGCCCCGGCAGAGATAAGTGTCAGCAGGCCAACCAAATCTAAAAACTCTACTTTCCAAGTAAGCGTCGACCACGTTCATTTGCCTGCCTCACGCGGAAATTTAGCACATCCACATCATCTTCGAGAGGACCCAGACTTTTGTTCTGACTGCAATAAGATCAAGAGAACGGACAATAAGATACATGTTCAACAACCTTGTATGCAAGGGAAATGGTTCAGGCAGGCTATTTGTGCCCAGAAAACCACCATCACAAATTGTTAAGTCAAGTAGCATTGTTAATCAGTTAATAGAAAATGAATCCAGCAAAGAATGGGCTTTTGTGGGATAAAATCAAATAAACCTACCTATCGAGTTCAGACCCCATATCAATAGCCATGCCTTTCAAGTCTCCCAATATATCACTCAATTCAGAAAGTGCATCATCCTGCTTTGCCGTTTCCACCTGTAGAGTAATCCAAATAACTTATCAAAGGTATGAACACATGTTATATTTGGCCATCGAAAAACCTTTTCTTAATTTCTTCGCCAACTTACGATCTATTCTTTAATCCAAAAATGACAACGAAGGAAGTAAAAGTAGGAAGGCAGCTTTTCAAAGCATATGGAATTGAATGATGTCATTATATGCTGAGGTCTAATTGCTTAAATAACCAAAAAAAAAAAAAACTTACCTCAACTTTCTGATATGCATTTGTGGGTTCAGGCAATGGATCCCTTTTGTTTGACTGTCCCTTGGATGCATTATTTAATCCCAACTTCTCCCTCTGCTCCAAGTGGTTACCCCTTCTTTGGGCTGGATCATCTGCAGAACCAAGCAGATAAGAAATTGTACACTAGAGAAATTACCAAATGAAAAATAGAAATAAACACACAAGCACCCATGAAAAGGGAAACAGTTTCTCCTTGTATGGGTCTAATAACCAATGTAGAATTGTTTCCTAATAAATGAAACCTAACAGATGGATCGTGAGAAAGGAAGAAAAATAACCTCTAAATGTAACAGGGCCCGTAATTGGACGGGTCTTCTTAGGCTTCCAAGTCCTAGAGAACATGCCCCCAAGGCTCCCCAAGAGCTTCTCACCCTGAAATCAGCATTGGACAACCATGGGATTGCTTTCAATAATCCATAAGATCAATCCACAATATCCAGAAAACAGCAATACAGTTGCACATCCATAAGAATCATGTCAGAGGATTACGAGAACCAAAACAATATTTTTAAATTCAACTTACATACTAGAAAATGATCTCAGTATTAGAATTAGTGCCAATGTTGTTAAAAGACGAAAACTTTTTCTTAGTAAGCTTATCATCTGATATCTTAGATGCACTGTCATCGATCCCATGAGACCTCATGGGACCATAAGTATCTACTGCAGGGAAGCTTTTGTTACAGAACTTGAATACATGCTTGAATTCTCAATCTTCTTCCATTGATGATAAAAAGGTAAAGCAAAAAGAGGGCTAGCAATTGTTCCCTACCCTCTCTTTCCATGCCTCCCCCATTTCTATTCTCTCCTATTTCTCCTTCTTTGTTCTCTAATTAAAGGTTAAAATAAGGTCTTGAATTTTATATTTAAAATACATAAAAATAAATAAAGCCAAGAGCTAACTCGAGATGAACAAGCCAAAACCAAATTAGTATAGTTGCTTTTATCCCTTCAAGTTGGTTACCAAGGAACCTTTTTCATCCAATTAAAAGTCATATGATGTTCAAACTGCATGTGGTGATCAATGGTAAAACAGAAGCTTAACAAAGTTTCAACTTATGTATAACATAGGAACTTCAGATGCCACACCGTAGCCTATGAAGTTTTTAACACCACTATAAAGTTCAGGAGCAGAACTAACGCTGATAATGCAAATAAGGTAAGAAATCCAAAGGCAATGTATCATCATGCATATATTTTTCTCCCTTTTTGCACATACATCATTCAAATTCTTGTAGTTATTGTTTAACTATAGAACGAAAATCCATACCCGACTTAGATCGTGATCAATGTCAGCAGCACTGTAGTGGGTCCTGGTAATTTGTTCACCCTGCTGATGCAAGGTGACCAAAGTTTTGGTAGCATCATCTCTAATTTCATGGGCTATCTTGAGGCAGCCATTAACAGCCTTTGTAGTGTCCTCAGCCTTGTATGCAGCATAGTTCTCCAATTCTTGCATAGACTGGTTCTCTAATCCACCTGAGTCACGGAAATCATTCTTGTATTTGTTTCTTGCACCTGAAGTATGTGAATACGAAGATGCAAAAGTGGTCCCTTTCACCTCATCATCATCAAAAGGATTGGTGTTCATATTTGGTTTAGTCAAGTCGGGTTCAGAAGAAGTTCTCTTTGAGGGTTTGAGAGTCTGCTTCTTGTCAAACTCATCGTCAGAATCAAAAGGGTTGGTGTGAGAAGAAACCTTAGTTCCAGAATCAGAGGAGTTATGCTTGGCAACCCTCAAGGGAGATTTCTTTAAACCAAACATTCTTAAACAAAAACCTTTATGAATCTGTTGAGCAATCAATCAATGGTCCTGGATAAAACAAGAAAAAGCTTTTGTGAGATTGCATCCGTAGTAAAAACAGGTACAATCAACAAAAGTTAGCTGGATCTCAAATGTGTTCTAAATGGTTGCATATAGTTTTCAGTTAAATAGGACAGCGTAGTAATAAGAGGAAAAAAAAATCAATGAAATTAAAACCAGAAGAACAAATTTCTATAAGAAGATTTTTCTTAAAAGAAAGAGAGAGAAAGCTAAAGTAAACAATTATAGCCCTGGAGGAGGGAAAGGAACTACAGAAGAAAAAAAGGTAACGTTGAAAAGGTACTAAAAAATTGCAATACAACCAGGACAATACAAAGTTACTATTATAGAGCCGTTTTATTCCAATTATTTTCCCTTTATATCTACTGCTTGAGAAGATTAGCAACATGGAATGCTATGCAAAACAAACATAGCAAAGATCAAACAAAAATTAACTATCGATCGCATACAAAAAACTCTTAGAAATGATCATGCTCATTTGCATATTCTTTGCCTTTGAAAAAATAAAAATATTGTTCATTAATTTGGATACAGAAAATCTAAAAAATCTACTGAAATTTTGTGATCATTTGACCAAGTTGGACTCTTATTTCAGTCAAAAACCATTCAACAGAAAACACAAAAAGTTGCTAACTTTGTTTCGCCAAATTTTCTCTGAAACCAAACAGAAAATCAAGAGGGAAACAACCTGAAACTGTAAAATTTCAAAACCTAAAATCATAACCCATGAAGATACCAAATAAAGGGTACCCAAAACTTTAATAATAAGCACAAAACAGGGTCAAAAGCACATACATAAATCAAATTGAAAGAAAAAGAAAATTACGGGTTTCGTTTGGCTAACCAGAGAAAGAAAAGGAAGTTGAAGAAAAAGGAATTAACCGAACGACAACACCAAGAAAGAACGAGCAAACAAACAAAAATGAAAAAAAAAAACTGACATAGCATACAACCAAAGCAAACCGAAAAAACAAGAAGCCGAATCAAAACGAACGAATCAGCAAGCATGGAAGTAACAAAGATAACTTGAATCCTAAAAAAAACAAAAAAACAAAAACAAAATCAAAATTACCTGCGAAAATCCTGCAAGAAGCAAAAGAAGTAAGAAAAGTAGTCGAGAGAAAGCTTCGGAAAAGAAACAAAGATTTGTAGAAAAAGCCTCGGGAGGCCAGCCACGTATTAAATCGCGTGAAGTGAAGACTTTTGAAACTGGAGAATGCAAACTGGGAAGAATGTGGGCTAAGAGGGAAACGGATTCTTTTGCATTTATTTTAAAGGTTTTTAATGTTTTTTTGATTTGAATGGTTCAAACATGGACTTGACTTGATCTATTGAGTAAGGCGCCCCATTTTGACAAGTACATGACCCGACTCGGCTCCGCTTACACGCCGAACCCATTATATTATATTAATTACGCGTAATTCGGAGACTAAAAATTATTAACAAATAATTTAATAATTACCCATCCAATATGGTCCTACATTATATAAAATTTAATGCGAATTGATTTAAAGAAATTAATGTTTAATCTTAGTTTAACTTTGATGAAGTCCATGGCTGACGAGGAACCCATTTAAACCAAGTTGCCAAATCGGGATCATACTTTAATTGAAGTGGAGAGCGCTTGACCCCAATAAATAAATGTCTACTTATTTTGTCAAATAAGGCTATTTGTTTTTCACCTTAATATAAAAAGAAAAGGTCATTTGATTCCATCTTTAATTGTTATTTCTTGATTTATAAACGTTTTAATCCAATAGTAAGATTATTGGATTAAATGTTTAATTATTATTATCCATTTTTATTAAACATTGGCCGGCGTTGGACTGAAGATATGTGGATATACTTTGTGGCCGAAATTGTAAAAATTGGAAATGACATTTGGATATACCACAGATTTTGATGTCATAGAATCGACAAATTTTATTATTTGAATATTTCTTCTGAAAGTTATTGCTCTTGTTTTGGGTAGGTAAAGTGGGATTGATTGAAGAGCAAAGAGCATTAAAATCATTGACCTTGACAAGCGAATAGCTACCCCATCATCAATTTGGGTTTGTTTGTTCAGCAACCCCTCCACAGGATCATTTCACAAACTGATTAAATTAAAGCCTATAAGCTATAAGAGAGTAAAAGAGTAAATAGAGAAAACGACAGCGTTTATGGTTATACATACTAGAAATATTTTCTAAAGGAAGCTAAGGTTATCCACATGATTCTTTGCTCAAGGCATCTTGGATGATGAAGCTTCCGGCCAGGTTAATCCAAAATGTTAAAATCACACCTCGATGGACACGTAACGGTGATTGGTCACCATCATGCGTGAGGGCTTTCGTTAAACTAGAAGAAACTTCAAAGAAGAAGAATTGTAGAACAAAACAAAACTTAACTTTCTTCCTAGCAAAGCAATTACTCTTACCTTGGTCATGACAAAGGACAGATCTTGACAGAGTCGAAGAAAATGGAGCTGCGTCAGTTTGCTAGAAAGTCTTACAAATGAAGCAAGCCCCTTCAGCTTCTGAACTTTGTAAAAGCTACAAACAAGTTAAATGAAGATGACGGGGAATTCCACTTATAACAGGATCCTGACCTTCACCTTCATCTGGGCATGTTTCTATCATCCTACTGACTAATACCCAGCTACAGAAGCTTCCTTCTTGACCGGGAAAAAAGAGACTAAATTGCGAGACTTACTAAAAAAAAAAAATCCTCATAAAGCTAGCATGATGATGCAAGGTGGATAAAAAGAGTGAAAAACGCTAATGTTACAACTTGCTGAACCATTATACCAAAAATGAAAATTATTTTGCTTATATAAATGTGAATGATGAAAGAAATTCATTTAAGCACCCGCAGTGATATACAATTCAACATGTTTCACTCAACGTCTCCTCATAGCACTTCGCGCTAGAAATATCTAGGAGACATGTATATACAAACCACCCAACAATCCAACGATAATAATAATGCTACATACAAACTCTGATTGGAACGAAAGGTAATGCAATTCTAGCTTGGTACATTCACCTATCCTAAACAACGATTTGCATCATCTTGTTAACCTAAAGAGGAAGTTGCAGCTTCGGAAGGTTCTTGATTAAAGAATACTATAATAATCCTTCCTTGGCAAAGTGCACAACGGAACAATGTTTCTTGTGCATATAAATTGAATCTCCTGCAAAATCAAACGAGTTTTAACTAAAGAAATTTGGGAAATAATAGAATGATACTTGATAATGGTACATGTGGCAGTACACATAACAAACTCTAGGCTAGAGTGATTGTTACTTGTAGCCAAAAATTGAAATTGATAACTTGGGGAAAAAACTACCATCATAAGGTTTGATACAACAGGCAACAGCTGAATTGTTAAAGACTTTGTTAAGGTTAATAAGTGGCTATTAACAAATGCAAATAGCGGAGCAACCCTTAACTTAAAAGTACTAATATTTATAGACAGATCTTTTTTTGCTTTCTTTCTTTCTTTTTTTTTTTTTTTTTTTTTTTGGTAATCNTTTTTTTGCTTTCTTTCTTTCTTTTTTTTTTTTTTTTTTTTTTTTTGGTACTCAGCTTATTCACCCATGGTAACCATAAAAAAGAATATAATATTCCTCTCCTCTAAAAAGAAAACACAATTTTCCAACAATCCAATGAACAACTAGAAATCAAAATAAATAAATAAGAACCTGTTAGCAGACACCTGAGCGTGTGACCATTCACAAGCAAAAATCTACCCCAACAGCAAGCTGAAATCAGTGATATAAAAACCAAACTGATTATACTTGTATGCATGATGTACATATGGTAAATTAGTTAAAAGTGCCAATATTCTCCTAAAATAAAGAAGTATATTGACACCAAATAGAGACATATTTAATGCTTTTGCAGCATCCTCTAATTTAGAACTGCACAAAAAGAACTGAAAATAAAGAAATGAAAGTGCTTTCATGCTCAAACATGTATAACACTATTAAACACTTTAATAAAACTTATTCTGATTATGCTTTTGTACGGAACTTATTAAACACTTGAAAAAAGAGAGAAAGAGAGAGACCACCAGTCCTGATAGAGCTACTTCTTATGCTTCATGGAGATATCTTCCAACATTATCACATCTTTTCTGTTCTCTTTGAATCTGATCAGGAAAACAACATTAAACTTCTTCAAAATTTAAATAAAAGTCTGCTTAGGTAACAAAGATTCATATCAAGACATCAGTACCTGTGCCTCTAGCTCTGCTATTCTCTGTAAAGATGCTTGTTCAATGCAAGCACGGCGCTTGCACTCTTCTTCAAGCAAACAGGTCATTTGGTACCTCAACTCAGCCATTTCTTGTGCTAGGTCCTCTGCTTCTTCCTTTGCCTTTGATTTTTCCTCTATCAATTCTTCCTAGAAACCATATGCATGTTAATCCTAACCAGCTTAGGACAATCAATATAATCTCAAAACCCAAATGATACAGGGATTTAGAAGACTGAGTTATCTTGAAATTTTTATTTTTTCTCAGTTCACAACCACATAGACAGTCTAAGTTAGTTATAATTCCTCAAATGATAACAACACATACCTTGAGCTGCTTCACAATAAGTTCATATTCACATTTTTGAAGTGACATGTTCTCTATTTTCTCCTTCAAATCTGCATCGGGTGCCATTAAAAACACCAGTTTTGAAAGGAATGCACCAAAGACTCTCCCCCAAGAGCTTCAGATGTGTTATTAAAATATTGGAAAGAGTTAAAAAGTGATTTCTATAAAACAAAATGCAACTCAAAATATACTACAGAAACAAAAATATCTCTATATGACAAGTTATCAGCCTTCAATAGTTAAAGAACTAAAGTTTAGTGGGGCAGTTTCCCCAAGGCCAAATCTTTTGAAATTACCATATGATTAAGAAACATAAATGATCAGACATGATAACCTTGTAACTTAATCAAAAAACAATAAATTACAGCAATATGGGACTTACCCCATTTCATTTGATATGGTAAGATTTCTCTCTAATGCACCCACATAAGACTGAGCATTGAGCTGTGTTCCATCCACCCTTTCCATCCATTCCTCAATCGTTTGACCAAATACCCTAGCATTCATTTCAGATGTAAGCAGCTTCTCCTTTAGCTCTCTATTTTCTTCATTTAAACACTCAATCAGTTCTTCAGCATCTTGAATTCGAACTTTGAGCTCGTCAATTGATGAGTTCATCGTAGCTTTTTCTTGAACAGATTCTTTCTCAATTTTCTTAGCTTCAGCACAAGTCTGCTCCAGGGCCACTATATCAAGCTTCAAACTCTCTATTTCACACTGTGACTCTATCGCTGAGGATGAAATTGACTCCTCCAGTTTCTCTATGCACAAAGCTGACTTTTGCAATTCTTCTTCTTTGTTTTTAAGTTCTTCAAGCAATAATAAACGCTCAGAATTGGAGCTCTTTAATTTATACTCCAACTGGCCTACCTTATCTTGCAAATTTTCCATGTCTACTAATTTTAACTCAAGGCTGTAGGCATGCTCACTTAAAGAGTAAACCTCTTCATTCCTTGTATTTAGTTGATCCCGAAGGTAATCTGTAATAAATGCCATGATTGGGTTAAGCCAAACAAAGCATTTGCAAAACATCAATGAAAAATTGAAGGGCATTAAACCAACAAGGATACTTCCTAGGTATTACCTATATGACTGAAAGGAAACTGAAAAACAATTTTTATACCCTATACAAACACATTTATTAAGATCACACAAGTGTATCTACAAAAGTGATTTGATGTCCCATTATTCCCCAAAATATATGACCGATAATGAACCCCAAACACATGATATTTCTAGATTCATCAATTCTCGACACTTTTCACAGCCATTATGATAATAAAGTACATTGAACAAATTCCAATTTATTAAAGTGCATGTAGCAATTTCTTACACACACATCTCAGAACCTGCAATTAAACATCAATTTTTGAAATGTAAATTTAAGATGTTAACATGGTTGACTGTTAGGCACACTAGATGCCTTCTCATAATTGTCAAAATAGGTTGTCTAGCACTAAAAATACTGTGATGAACACTTAAAAGATAGCATAACTTTTGTAGCCCATGAAACTGGTTCTAAAGCCTGTATAATCACAATGAAGTCGATATATTTAACAAATATGAAATATACTCTACATGTCAATTACTGTAATATATGGTAACTGCAAATGGTTGAAGTCCAACTAGCTGCTTCTGAATAAAAGGGAAAATCTACTCAAGGAATATATTTGAGCCAAAACAATCAAAGCAAATGAGTATATTAAAAGAAAAGAATCTGCACCTATCTCTTGAGAACAGTTGCTCAGCTCGCTCTCCAACTTCTGAATGTGTTTCTTGTCTTCATTATGAGCTGCTGATAATGACTTCACATGGACTTCTAGTCTCTGAGATAAAACACAAATGAACACAGATATCTTATTCAGCAAGTAAAATTTTAAAATCTCATGTAACATCTTCTAGCTACAGACAGTCCTACAAAAGACAGTGTTTGTGTTGGAGTAGAGTGTGGACGGGGCAGAAGAAACCCTGATCACCCTTTTTATTTGTTTTCATTATCCTTTTTTATCGCAAAAAGGATTGTGGGTTACAATAGAAAACTTAAGCATATGAAGTATAATATGTAAAGCATCATATATTTAACTGACATACCAACAATCTAGCAAGAACGCATTACCTTGATTAGTTCAAAACTCTGGGGTTGAGATTCCCTCAACATATCCTTCTCCTTCCGTAGCTGCATTCAGAAATAATGTAAACACACCATCAATCAACTGCTAAAATAATTCTAAAATTCTTTGGTAATAAGATAACAAAAGCACAGCTACCAACATTAAATAAATTAGAAGAGCTAAAACTCAAAACTCCACACACACACAAACGAACTCTCTAACTATAGAAAAATGATGATTCTCTTAATCTCACAATTGAAGATAAATCACGTTAAAAATTCCAAAACACAGGATATTTTAAAATCCAAACACTAATAAAGTTTAGTAACAAAGAAGTGGTGGAGCAAAGCAAAGGACCTCTCTGCATCTGGTCCCAATCTGTAAGAGTTCCTCAACTTCGAAAGAGTTTTCGCCATCACTCTTGGAACTACCCGACATTTTCATAAAACAAAACAAACAAATTCCTGGAAACAAACAAATCAATGTAACATCAATCGACGCAAAATCAAAATAAGAGTAATTTTTTCAGAAGAATCAAATTAAACAAGCTAACATAGTTTTAAATCTAACAAGCCTTGAAGCTCTTACCTTAGTGAGAAGCGATTCGAGGGAATTTGTGGACTGATGACGAACCCAACTTTGAATTAAACGTGAATGTCGTATGAATCAGTATCAGTGAATGGGGAACCGGACTGCTAACTGCGTTTTAAATTATAAATGGGCTTAGATTGCCACGTGCTAGGCTCGGGTCGGGTCCATAACTTATTTTTTGCTAATTTTGAATTTTTCTTAAAATAAAATAGATGAAATGAATAACAACTTCGGGATAATTGTATATTTTATTGTAAAATGTATACAAATAAAAACAATAAAAGGAACAACCTTGAGATTCCTGTTCAGAACTTTTTAAAATAAATAATCTAATCCTTATATTTATATATTTAAGACATTTTTAAAAAATTAATTTTAGTTTTTTTGTTAAAATATAAGTATTAAACTTTAGTTTCAAAAACCTAATTCAAATAAATTAATCCAAGACTTAGGGTGTCAATATTAATATATATATATATATATAGGTCAAATTTGTAATTAATATTGTTTGTTGACATTTTTTTTTTAATAATATTCACGCAACAAAACAATGATAAAATTTTAAAATCCATGAAAACCCTCTTGTTTGATGGGATGATTCATCTAGTGAATTGGCATTGTCGTGGAAACTCCATACCAAATCCATCTCTGATCTAGAATGAACTATTATTGTTGGTAAAATCCAAGAAACGCCTTTAGTTATCTATTACAACAACTATTATTCTATCAACTTGAATTTCAGTTTCTAACAAAATGCCATTCCATTTTCAATAAGACAGGAGCAGGACTATACAAGGAGCATTTTTCCTTTTCTTTTTCTTTTCTTTCAGGCCATGGATAAGAACCCATAGCCATAAGAGTTGAGCATACACAAGGTCCTAAGAAACGGAACCCAGAAAAGAAAATGGGGAAAATAATAATAATAAATGGATGTTATTGTGAACTATCCATACATTTTACAACCCTAGGTTGCATAAACCATTTTAGGAGCAGAGCTTTCGGCCTGCTTCTTCACCATGGCAGCATGCTTCTGGCCAGCAAGATGAGAACTGAAAACTGTCTCGCTGTTGCATACCACATTGCATATAGTGCATACTCGGACAGCACCTGCTGCAGCTCCACCTTCCACAACCTTCTGTTTCTTCATCTCTAGATCCTCGGTTATCAACTGTGATTGTGCTGCTCTCTTCTGTAAATTTTGTGAATCAACACCCTTGCTCTTATTGGCATCCGGTTTTTCTATTGGTCCAATAATTGAATTTGTTGCAGTTGAGGCAAGGGCACTGGTACCAATCTTGGAGTCTCCAAAAGTTTCCAGATTTTTCTTGTGCTTTTTTCCCTGTAAGTGCTTGAGGTAGACATCATTGCTGTTACAGTTGATTTTGCACACTTCACACCATGCAGATTGAACCAACTTGGTCTTTTTTGGGACTTTACTCCAAAAGCTATTGTTTTGAGCCTTGATTGCCGCAAAATATTGCCCTACCCCATTCAAAGACATTAACCCAGCCTACATGGTACCCAGGAGAGGTTACAAAAGTCACAAGTATCAATAAAAATAGTAGTACTATGTACTGACATTCAATATCAAGAGAATACATCAACTTCATGCAGAAGGTTGATGAGAATTGTACTGCCAAACTGGTTTCTTACAGAAGATTTAAAGATGCTACCGAGGAATAGAACACAAAAACAGGAGTGCAGCAACTATGTGCATCTTTCGAACAGTCAAAAACAAAATAATCTTCAAGAACACAGAATTGGAGAAACTGGCCATAGGAGGAAAACAATCTTGAAAGTTTGAACCAAAGGACAAGAATTTATCATGTGTGAATAAATATGACAATAGGCTATGATAATGAACTATTTAATCACCTGAGCGGCATGCTTTTTCCCATAAAGGTGTTTACTGAACGCTTCCTGGCCATTGCAAGCAATATTGCATATTGCACAAACCCTCACAGAATCAACTGCTGCCCCACCATCCAGAAGCTTCTGTCTCTTCATCTTTAACTCCTGAGAAGCAGCCACATCTGAGGCCCCAGTTGTCATTTGTCTACTTGTATGGCCAATTTGGCTTGGCAGACTTATACCATTGACTGCACCATAAGAATTCTGTGACGTAGAAGCAGTAGGGTTAAGATGGTTTTGCATATTCCTCTGGTGTTTCTTTCCAGATATGTGTTTCTCAAAGACATCCTTGCTATTACAATCAATGTTGCAAACCTCACACCGCATGGTTTGATTGCCATTGCCCTTTGAAACATCATTCACCAAAGATTGATTTGGCCAGTAGCCGTTCCCTAAAGAATTCAGACTCGTGGACACCAATGACCCCTGAAACCACAAAATAAGTTTTCTGAATAACCATGCTAGATACAACTGCATATGTAGTAGGGAGAAGGAAAAGGTTTTAAGGAGGTATAAAATCTTTAACAAGATTCAAATTGTCAGGCAAAAAGCCAGAGCACTTATATCCAAAGATATACACCGAATTGTTCATGCACTATCCGCTGATATACTTAAAAAAATCAAATAAAAAACCTATGCGAGGAACATATTTGTATATATGCTCAATATGTTCTTTATCAGGAAATTAACCATTATTGAGAGACAAATGCAACTGATATTCCCTTATCAACCTCAAAATTAAGAAGCCATAACTGCCATATAAACTCTTTGTGCTCTTTTGTCCCTAAAAACAAATGCTTTTATTGTTATAAATTCTTTAGGATAAAGGAAGCTTATTATCAAAATTACTATAAAAGGTGAATGCAATATAATCAGAGTCCAAGAAGAATGCATTGGTGGAAAGAAAAATCCTTAAAACCCAAAACCAAATAATATCCTATCTTAATGCAAAAATAATAGCATTAGAGAAATAGACAGGCTTCTGTAAATACCACAAATTCTACATTATTGTGGTTCTAACCAAAAGATGTCATAAAAACTGCCATAAATATAATTCTTAAGGCTCAACTCCAGTCGTCCTATATACCCATATAAAAAAATTAAACAATAATAAAAATAACAAGGACCTCCAAGGCATGAAAAGTTTTGCAATATCTCTGAAGCAGCGTCAATGATGAAGGGAACAAATGACTGAGAATTAAAGCATATGATTCTCTTATCATAAAAGTCAATGTATGCAGTACTAAATAACAAATTAAGCAGGGCAAATAACTAGTGTCCCCTATATAACTTCCAGCAGCATAAGCTATGAAAATGGTTATTAAGACACTATCATCACTTCTTATATAATAAGAAAAGTGCAATGGACATAAAAGACAAATTCAAATTTACATGAAGTAGAGGAGATAAGATTACTGTTGATTCTATGTTTTTTTATCATTCTATGTATTTTATAGCCTACAACTGGCCTTCAAATTAGGAAAATTCAAAACTGGACATGAAAGAATGCTAACTTACATAGATCTCATTGTACTTCGGTTATGACTAAAACTGGAAGGTATTGTTTAGGATATCCCTAGTTTTGAAAGAAAAGAAGCAAGAGCAGGTCAAGCTTTCAGATGATTTATGTGTTTCCAACATATGGTGATATGCCATCCTGTAACTCAATGTGCACAAATGTGTATGCACGAGTGTAAAACTAATACACACTGTTAATTACTTCTTTTCTTAAACTGGAAAAAGTGAATTTTCTCGCTCTTAAACTGGGAGGATATATGTATATATATATATATATATATGACATGAAGAAGCTATTTCAAAAATCACCAAGGCCCACGTTGCTTCTGCCACATAGACAACTTGCAAACTTATGGTTTTCAAGTTAAGAAGTTGTAATCAATATTCTCAAAAATAAAATTCTAAACACGAAAGATTTGATAACTACCATTAGCATAATGCATATGCACCAAAACCAACAAAAGTGAGGCAGTAAAGAGAGTACTGCTAATTCAACAAGCTAAAATGGGGAAGAGCTGGGCATAGTTAATAAAGTCTATACAAGTAATAAACTCTCTCCCTGGAAAACTCAACAACTGACAAAAGTTTGACTCGCATGAAACCAACCCAATCAACAAACCAAGAAGTTTAAATTTTCATTTTATCATCTCTAACATCCGCGTTATTGAACAGACAAACTGTCATCGAAGTACAGCATAAGATCACTCCAAATTCACATAAAATTTACCCAGATAAAAAATAAAATAATAATAATAAAAAAAGCTCCATTTGCCATCCACCAAAAGTCACAAAGATCCAATAATCCCATACATTCACATCAAAGTTAACAATACTATAAGTCACCTAAAAATTTCATTTACAATGCCACAAAAAGCATCATAAAATTCATATCAAACACTAAAAATCTGAAGTTCAACAAAAAATTTACACCATTATCAAAATTCAAAAAACACAATTGAGAAAACAACAAACACTTACAGGCTCAAATGTAATTTGAGCAGCCTGCACAGTAACCCAAGAGGAAGAACCCGCATTTGGGTCCTCATAGTATTGGGTTTGGCCCACAAATTGGGTTAACGGATATGCTCCGGGATTGCCATAGGGATCGGTTCCCGGTGGGTGAAGAGTTGGCTCCGCAAAATGAAGTCCTGGCTGTTGCTGAGATAAGTATGTAAAAGATGGTGGTGGTTGTAGCTCTTGTGTCTGGTACATGTGGTTCTATTTTCCTTCTTTGTTGATAGATTAGGGTTAGGGTTTTCCCTTTTTAAAAAAAAAAAAAAATTCAGGTGAAAATTAGTTGTCTTGGCCTTGTGTGCCTGAGAATGAGGCGAGCAGGGACAAGAAGAGTGTTCCTTTGTTTTTTTTTTTTTTAACTAAGCAAAACTTGGACTAGGTTCTTGGGCTTTTAATTACTGGGTTGGGCTTTTTGTGCATTCAATTATTAGGTTGGGCTTCAATTGAGAGTTAGCAAAACTAGATGATACTATGTAGAAAATTTTATAATTTTGACTCAAATTAAAAGATTTTGCTAAAATTTAGGTATCATGAATCATGATACATCTGTTACTCGAATCATGACATTTAAATTTTCAAAAATCAAGTTAATTTTTAAATGTTTCTCTTAGTTTAGGTTAATTTTACGATTTTTTCATAAAATCTCACCTTAGTCTAACCAAGCTTTTTTATTAGTATTATTATTTTTAATTTCCAAGCATCACTTTCATTAGAGTACACTAGATACATTATAATTTATGTATAATTCATACCAAAATCTTTTCCTTTTATATCTATACCCAATTTATTATAAAACTTAATTTGAAATAAATTTGATTTTTTTTTAATTAAGGGGGAAGAAATTGAGTATTCTTACAAAAAAAAAAGTAATCTCTATTATAAAAAATTAAAAATTTTGTATATGTTTAAAATTTTTTATGTTTTTTAAAAGAGAGGATAAATTGGAATCGCGTGGACCCAAACCAATTAACATTCAAATCTATCACTTTATTACAATGTCATTGTGATAATAT
This sequence comes from Bursera cuneata, assembly GCA_026212285.1. Classification (NCBI taxonomy): domain Eukaryota; kingdom Viridiplantae; phylum Streptophyta; class Magnoliopsida; order Sapindales; family Burseraceae; genus Bursera; species Bursera cuneata. The sequence continues at coordinate 26,855 of JANLJB010031019.1, read as the reverse complement.
GTACTTGTAGCATTTGACAAGTACAACATATTAAATTCATCTCAAATACTGGTTTATGTATCAATAATTATTAATGTAATGAAATATTACATCAGTTAAAGAGCTATTTAAAGGGAAATTATCTTGGGGGTCTATTCAAGAATTCCTCCCAAGTGTGGTCTAGACCGAATGGATGATAGTGTTTTCCGACAATATTCTATATTTTTTGACAACCATTTCAATGTTTCCAACTAAAAAATACATTTAAATTACTCCAATATATCATTCAAACACTACAGACAACAAATTTTAAGTTATTTACTCGAATCCAATAAAAAAATCTATTAAACTAAATCGGAAATACCCATTTCAAACAATCAGAAAATGAATGATTTACCTTCAAGAAGAATTTGTCGGCGTTCACACATCAAAACCCACCACAGAATCACATCTAACTCGTCGAAAATCGTATAGAACAATGCATCACTTCATTATCTCTGTTGCATCGCTTCATCTTCTCCGTCATCGTTGTCGAATTCAGATGGGTTGTGTGGGTTAGGAAGAGGGAGTTTGAATTTTGAAACTTTTAGAGGTAGTTTGAATTCAAATTTTTATAGAAGGAGTAATTTAGTCATCTAACATATAAGTGGTTACATAAAATATAAGTGGTTACATAAATTATATAAAAGAGAGAGTGATTATTTTTTAAAACCCCCAAAATTATGGCTATTTCTTAAAAATTTCTCAATTTTAATGGACTTTACAAATCACTTTTGGCACAAAACATTTTCCTAATACAACTCCGAAGCAAAATAAAATCAATCATCTATCTATAGGTTACCTTTTTAAGTAGATTTTGCAGTCTGATGATACAAGAAATGAATTTGTAATAGAGGAAAGCTAGGCTCTGTACATTGTAACTTAATAAAATCCATTCACTTTGATGTAGATGATGGGGTATAAAAAAAGAAATGAAATTATCTCATTTAACTATTTATTTTTGTTAACAATTTTATCCATCTAAAAATAAGAGATGGGGTTTATTTAGTTGATACGTTGGGTGTAAATAGTACCACTCATATTTTTCTTTTTGTTGACAGAAACTATCCCTTAAATTTCCTACCAGCCCATTGGGCTCGTAAGCAATCCATAGTCACCCAATTATCCATCACAATCGACCCAAAATTGATGATCAAAGGGGCTAGAAATGTGTCTTGTTTGGATCTAAGAAAAGCCCATAGTAATATGATTACACGTGACATTATCTTTTATTCTACCCTTTTTTAACACGTGTCCAAACCAAACTGTGATTACCCAAAAACTCTATGAAGCTTAGTGTGATTAGATATCTTTACAACCTTGCAATTCAATGCTGTAAATTTAAGACCAAAAATACCCTCGGCGTGGACAACAAAAGCCTAACTAAAGCTTTCATTGGTAGTTATACAGTAGCTGTTATGTACTACCAGATAATGCAGCACCAAACTGCCAGCTACTTAAAAATTAAAGCAAGTGAAGCCACCAGCCAGGTCCTATGCCTAACAAAACCCAGTTCAGCTCTGTACATAACATTTAAAATAAAATAAAATAAAAATTCTCAGAAAAAAGGTAGGCTTGAGTTGCTTGATGAGTATTATTAACTTCCCAATATGATATTATCACAGCTTATATCACTTAAAAACAATCATATTTTCAATAATCATCTTAACGTACGTCATAAAAACATATAATTAAATAAATCTTCATTTGCTTTTAAAGTTCAGATATTTAAGAATCTCTAATTGGTTATGACACATCCACAGATTCAACTTATTCTAATAATTTTTTTAGATAATGTGTAGACTGAATTTTCTTACACATTCACTATATTGATCTGTGATGATTTGGTTGAATTATAATTCTAGCTACTTGCCAGTTTGCTTCTTTTACTAGTTTGGTTTTGGTGAACTAACTCAAACCCAGATGGCGAAACTTGAAGAAAAGTAGGCCAATCACCAAAACATAATTATGATTTTTATACTAAGCCGATTAAGCTTAGTCTTTGAACAAAAGATAAATTAACAGCACTAGAAGTGTAATACTAAGTTTTGCGAAAGAAAAGGAGAAAGTGTGATGGGTTGTCAAGTTTTATGGTAGGTGACTAAACAACCACCTTGAGCTCACTCATCACATGCCCATCTATCCTTTGTGTACATTATAAAATTTGCTTTATCCCTCCATGACTTCATTCACCAATCCATTTTTCAACACCTCACTCATTTCTCTTTGGTGCGAAGAAAAAATTATTACCCCAAAACAGATTTAACTTGTATACAAAAGTACAATAAAGATGTGAACAAACATGGATTCCAATTATGCTAGTGACTTGCTTGCTAGCTTAACAGATATTTGAACAGCTTGCACATTTTGCAGCAATGGAGATTTATTCTATCACCAAAAGTGTTCAATGAAAACAAAACAGATAGAAAAGGGACAAAGAGAAGTTGACAGAAGCTTACTAGGTGCATAGTGTTTGTAGGGCGCCTAATAGTTTAAAGGGTATATGAGCAGCAATACCTTGGTGTATTCATCAATGTGTAAAAGAATGAATGAAATAAAAAGAAGAAACTTGTCTGTACACTCTTGAATTTTTATTGGAAATTAAGCCATGGCATGTAAGGACTAAGAAAGTCAGTTAGAGATTAAACCGACAAGTGCTTCGTGCTTGTGGCTGCTTGCTATCCACCATGGCTTGAACCCCAGATGATCATCCTTGCTCTCTTCTTCAACTGGAGCTGGCAGATTAAGATCAAGAAAGTTGCGAATTTCCGGAATTGGTTTCTCGATTACAATGGTTGGATTGTTCTTAGCTTCAGTGCTGCCAACTAAATGAGACCTCTTGTGACCTCCTAAAGCTTGGCCTGATGAGAAAACTTTTAGGCAAATGGGGCACTCGTGCCTTTTCTTTACTGGCTCATAACTTGTCTCAGCTCTATCATCACAATCAGCAACCAAGTGATTAATTGAATTCTTATTGTTAATGAATTTGATTAGCTTACTATCTGCAGTTGGGTCAGGGGAAAGTTCTGTTTCAATGCTAATCTCGCTGCTGTCAATTTTGGAAGCAAAACAGCCTTTGATCTTTTTATGGCTTGCTCTATGACCACCAAGAGCTTGGTAAGACGGGAAGATCTTGTTGCAAGTTGCACACTCAAATTTGCTTCTCTTTTGAGAATCCTTGAGGAATTCAGTATCTGAAGCATCGGTTGTTGATCTTTTCATGGAATCTGACCCCAATTCAGGATCAAAAGAATCACGAAGCTTTCTCTTGCTTGAATTGTACCTATTGGAAACCAATTGAGCTTGATCTAATTCAGTTTCCTTCACTGAATTCTTCCCCAATTCAACTTCGGAATTCTCATCTCCAAATTGATAATTTAGTTGAGACTTCTTTTTTTTATCATTCTTGACAAATCCATCCATGGAAACTTCAGGTTTATTAACTTTGGGCACCTTTCTCGATATCCCAGAAGCAGAGTACTCTGACTGTCTCCTTTCAAATTGGCAATTCTCAGAATCCACAAAACCAGACTCCAAATTCTTCTCTTTCAGCTTCCTCAACTTGAGAATCTCATCACCACTACAAACAGAATTCTTGACCTCAATCTTAGCTTCCAAATACACAGAATTGTTACCAGAAGATTCAGCAACAGAATTCAATAATCCACCCTTTGAAGCTCCATCCCTCGAAAGCATCATCAAGCACATAGCAACCTCTTCTTGCTCTTGCTCAGTCTCAGACACAGAAGATGAACCATTGTTGTTATTAGCAACTGAGAAAGAACAAGAATTTGCAGCGGCCATGTACCTTGTTCTTCTCTTGGATCTCCTCCTTCGATTTGGAGTACCAGTTTCATTATCAGATTGGGTATCCATGACCAGCTTCTGGTTAGCACTAGTCCAAGAATCTTGATCCTCCAAGCTAGTGTTATTGGATGCTCTTTCCTTGTCTGATTGACATTTCATGGAACCAACAAGTGATTTCCAAGAAAGAAGCCCTTTACCACTCTCTTTGCTGAGCTTATCACAGAGTGAAGTATCTTCAGCTGAATCTGCAAGTCTCCGAGACTTCTTTGGGTTCTCTCTGAGGCCATAACCAGTGATTTCATTGTTAGTGTTGGAGCCAATATTGTTAACAGATGAAAACTTTTTTTTACTAAGCTTATCAGCTGAAGTGTTGTTGATCATATGAGACCTCATGTGACCACCTAAGGATCTACCACAGGGGAAGCTCTTGTTGCAGAACTTGCATACGTGCTTGAATTCTCGATCTTTCTCCATCGATGATTAAAAAAAAAAATACAATATAGGAAAGAAAGTGAAGATCAGAGAAGCAGATGATCACTTCAATTGTGATGAGAGAATTTGGCAAAACAATGCTACAATCCAATGGCAACGAAACAGAGGCTCCAACGGAGAAGAACACTACACCCAGATCAGAAAATCAAGAAAGAAGCCGAATCGTCGTGAAAAAAAATTGTCTTTCAGATCATAGTTTAACAAAGAGTTTGAAAGGAAGCAACAACAAGATCTGTTTGGACAAGGAGTGGTTAGAAGGTAGAAGGCTAGTGAGTAGTAAATAAGAGTAGTAGTAGCTGCTTACTTTTCTCTCTCACACTAGCTTCTTGTGGTGGTTATGAAAGTTGAAGAAAAAATCAAATTTGAGGAGGTTACCTTTGTTTGCTAATGATGGCGATGAACAAGCCAAAGAAGAAAAATTAAAGGAGGACGAGAGAGAGAGACTAAATGAGTGAGTGAACGTTTCTTTCTCTTTGCTTTCTCTCGCTCTCTCTCTATGCATTCTCTATTTTTAGGAGGAGAAATCCATGCATGGAAGCAAAGATAAAAAAAGAGGAGAAAAGATAGCAGCACGTGTACTCAACTGAGAATCCTACGCCACTCCCAAATCCAACGACTTACATTTCTCCACTTTGAGCATCCCCTAAACTACCCCACCCTCTCCAACTATTCCTTCCTTTGTCTTGCTATACACACACTCATAAGTGAAAGGTTCTGCCCTCTGGCCGTTATTCTTTTGGACTCTCCCTTCTATCAATCTACATTTGCCCTTCATCTATTACACCATCTATAACATTATCAGTCCTTAATAACCCTACTCAAAAGGGTATTAAAAAATTCGTAAAATTGACCATCCAATTACAAGTATAGTTCAGTATAATGATGGGTTTGGTGTCACAAGTTTAGTTGCCTTCTCAATGTAAACAAGTGAGTGCAGTCATTCGAGTATCTGGGAGTGATCTAGTAACTGAGCTTTAGCAGACCAATTCAAAATTGTCATGTTATGATTTCTTGTTGACACATAAAGGGGAGGTGTACTTTGTGAAGATCTTTTTTCCAGTAAACACATTTAAAGGACTCTCATAATATGAGGTGGGGGAGAGGTGGGGATTGGCCTGCTACTATCTACAAGCCTGCAGTGTTAACTTTTACTGATGCTAATATTACTAGTGTAGCTATTATTGCAGTATCACTCCACTAATATTATTGAGTCCAGATAATTATTGAATAAGATATTTTATGATAATATTATCATATCAATAAATCAAGAATATTATTTTCCCAGAAAAGTATAAATAAGAGTAACAATCTTTGCTCCATGAGATGATATTATCTAGAATTTAGAAGATCATGTAGGTGGGTAGTCTCAATAATTATAGTGCATAGAAAGAACATGGGAACCTTCATGAAAAAGAGGTTTAATAATTTATTCTTGTGAAATTTTAGTTGATACCCAATTATATATATTCTCTCTGCAATATATATAAATAAATTAAATTAAAAAAAAAAATCTTCCTGGGTTTGTTAACTGCAAGAAGGCTATCTAGGTCTTTATAAGTTTTTCAAGTATTTTTGTATGCCTGGTGAATATACCAAGTCCATGTTGTGTATCTAAATACATTATTATACAAAGCAAAGCGTTTGACTTTAACAACACTGGCTTGTAAGTGTTTATAGAGATGAAATCAAACTAATCTCATGATAAAGCCTGTATTAATTGATTAATTAGTACAAGCTGTCTGGGTATTAAGATGCCTTGAAATTAGTTTAATACAAAATTAAGGTTTGGATGTTAGCTCATGTTCACTATAGGATTGTCAGGGATTGGCCAGCATGGACCGGCCCTAATGATCATGATTAAGCCGGCTTTCGTTGCACTAATCGCAATGCTAATGTCTTATTAGCAACTAGTAATCACATCATGTTTGTGCTAAATCCCTCCTTTTGTGCCCCCTTTGCCGGCACTCTGGTACAATGTTTAGCTGTAAGTCTGTATATAAATCTTCTTCTTCGTTATTTATGTGATGGATGATTATTAAAAAAAATAAAAAGGGCTGTCAAATTACAGGTGATTAGAGAGATATAATATGCAGAATATCAGCACCTTTTGGCATAATAATCTTAGAAAGATCATGTGCATGCACATAAGGTGTTCCTCAACTGGCCACTGAGCTTGTGTTTACTATATTGTGTGTGAAACCCATTTGTGTTATGCTTTATCCTTTCCTTGCCTATCTTTTCTTGGCCATGCATGATGCCAAGCTAATTATTGACTAACAAATTCACATATATAATATACAATCCTTTGGCTTCTAACTTGTAAAAGAAATCAACAATTATATAGAGTTTTTGATAGAGATGATACATCTTTGCATTCAGGGTACTGCCCTTAGTACTCATAAAACTTTTTCTTTTTTTTTTGGACATAACTAAACTATTATTGTATGAGAATACCAAAAATTTTTGAGTATATGCTTTGTAATTTTTAAAATATATTTTTTTTATTGTAAAGTTTTCTAATTTTAATATACAATGCTATGATACGTCTGTTGTATTTAAAACGTTATGTCTACGTGCGTATAACTAAAAATAATATGCAAGCTGCAATTAGGCAAGCAGGCATGCTCATGTGTAGATGTGTATATATGTTGGCATATGCCAGTGGCTACAAGGCACAGACAATACAGAAAACTTCACTTGAGAGGTAAGAGTGCTGGTCCTCCAAAAGTGATGCTCAAATTGACAAGTAGACATCTTCCAAGTAAAGATTTGGCCATCCCTTGTCTTCTGCCAGGCCTTGTAACATATCAAGACTAAGATAAGATGCCCTACTTTGGCTTTATGCTTTGGTCATGGCTACCTCTGTCTCTTCTCTCCATATTCATCACCATCCATGACCTAATCCTAAACCACCACCCTTGGTGGGTCACCATTCAGGAGTTACTCTATCTATTGCCACACTCCACTAACCATATCCACCCCACTCCACTCCTCTCCTTTCATCTATGATTCCACAACATTTCAAACCATTTTTTTCTCTTTTTCCGTTCTTAAACATAAACATCTTATCTACTAATTTCTTTCACGCTCACTAACCAAGACCAAGAGTTAATTTCCACACTTACTTTTTCAGATGCACTAACTATTTTAGTGCTTTTCTTTTTGCCCATTTGAAACTTATTAAGACTATACATATGGGGCCTGCGGAGAAAAAAAAAATTAAAGCAAACCCCATAAAATGGCTATCTATATGGGGCTCAAACAAGTTGATGTGTAAAAACCCATTTATTATATTAGACCATTCTATATAAATATACAGAAATTTGGTTTATACTACAGAGAGAATCAACAGTATAAAGTACTGTGCACTTTCTTTTCTTTATCATACTAAATGGAAAGAAAATCTAATTAAGAATATTGTATCCCAGTTTCTGCATGAATGAATTTCATGAAAAAAAAGGTAGTTGGTTGGAGAAGTGAAGATGAATATTATTTATGGCCATGTGGTTTCCTTCACTTAATGAAGCAAGCAAGAGTTTGATAATGGCTTTCTATTTTTCTTCATTGGTCAGCTAATTAAAGTTTGGCCGACACCCATCAATGATTAATCAAATATATGAGAAAATGATAAGAAATTAAGTTGCATGAGTCACAAATAAGCATGCTTATATATATATAAACCTTTTTATCACAGCTAGCCAGCTAGCTACCAGATCTTGGCGTTTGGAGCATTCTTACTCAAACTGCTCTAGTTACCACTTACCAGTTTGCTTCAGAAAGGCAAAATGAAATAGTAATGGTAGATAAATAAGTAAAGAAAGCTGTGGGTGAGTGTGAGAATGCAAAGGTAGATATTTATGTTTAGTATCCTGAAAGGCCTCAATCTGCTTTTAGACATTTTTCTATTATTTTATCACTTGTGAGCAATTCAAACTCTAACGGAATCCCCTTGTAGGAAATTCAAAATTTTAATATATATATATATATGCATATGTAACCATGTATCCACCACTCTCCTTTAAGATTAAAAATATGGGCTAATCATGAAGGTGCATGTGTTGCTTCATATGGGTAATAATGGTACCTGTGTTAGAGAGCAAGATCTAACCAGAAATGCTTTGGGTTTAGGATTACTCAAAAGAGTCCATGAAATTCAAGAATAGAAGGTGGAAGGAAAAAAATAAAGTTCTCAAAGTGTATAAAAAATGCTATAGGGGACCCATTTCTTAGTCTTTGGATTGGATAGAATAGATGAGGTAGCTAGCTAGCCTGCCTAGCTTGGACTAAGCATACACCATACAGCACTCGCACTTCTTAGTTTATTGGCTGCTTTTAGGTAACTAAGCAAATTACAGGACCTTTGCCAAAGCCATGTGGGTGTTAGAATCAAAGATTTGGGTTCATATGAGACATAATAGCTTTTTATTCCACTTGAAACACTTAATTATTTATTAATTGAGGAACCAATTCTATCAAACCGCACAAAGAATTTTCACTTTTAATACATATCTTGCTCAAGTATATATCAAAAAAATAAAAAATAAATAAAAATTACTTGATAATTTTCTTTTGATAAATCCTATAAAATTTCATTTAAATAAGTTGAAATCTTATGTGATTCTGAAAATATCACAATTCTCTCTTACCATTGATCAATTTTCATGAAAAAATGAAAAGAATAATAATGAAATATGTTAAAATCTACAAAGACAATTTCTAAGATTTTAACAAACCTCAAATGAGGTATACGTATTATGTGTATTTCCTTTTTATACAAAAAGGTGATAAAAAAACAAATTGTCATATGACAAGATCTTTAATACACAGAGATCAAGTGAAGAAGATTAATATGAACTCTCTAGCTAATTTTTCAAAGTTTTGTTTGATTTGTACTCTAATCCTAAAGTTATAAAAAAGAAAAAAGAAAAAAGAAAAAAAAAAAGAGTCAAGTCATGTAAATAAACGTTGGAGGTAACAAGTTGTGAGTCCATGTCTAGCTTTTTGGTATTATTAGTCAGTAGCAGTAGTAAGAAGGCATGCTCTATAAGCAAGTATAAGTGCTTTACAAAAAGTTGGTTTTCCCACCAGATGTTTCTTTGTGGCCAAGCTGGATTAAGATATCTAAAGAAAAACAAGTATCTTGTAGTAGTATAAAGCTTCTATAATATTATTCCTCTAGAGGAAGATTACAGGAGATTAGATAACTATTTAGGGGACTATTAAAAGTTGGAAAGGTCAAGCAATCCATAAAGTAATGCATTAAATTATTACACAATTTCCCACAACCTTACACGGATCAGGGTAGTTGATTAACGAACAATTTGCCTGGAAATTAATTACTTAACAAGTAGAAAGCAAACCAGCCGGCCATAGGATGGAGGTTTGTGTAGTGGAAATTTCAGAGTCAAGAAAGAAACTTGGGAATTCCAATAACTTAGTGCAATACTTCCTTTCTTGAAAGAGTGGCTAAGAACACTGCACAGCCACTGCAGAGTGAGGTGTATTATGTCAACTTGTGAGAAAAGCATCTCTTAACTAATGAGTAAGAAAGATCATGAAGTTTTTGGTCTAATGGGTCCTTAAATTCCAAATCTAAATGGTAAAAAGTGGAGCATTCAGGGTTCCATAAGGAACATATTCCACAGTGCAGTACTGTTTTTGCTGACGGAGAGGTGTAATTCCACTTCTGCAGATATCACTCTTTCGGATTGTCTAAATTTAGAACATTATGAAAACATATGAAGATGTCAGTGGGGAGCGTTGGCTCATATGGCAACTGTTTCTTTTCTATTTTGTTTTGCTTACAGAACCATATTCTGCGGGGAGGCCAGCATGTGAACCAGAAAGTCGTTGCAAATTTTAGTGCATAATTATTCTTGGGATTTCAGCAAACTTTCATAAAATATTCTTACTCAAGACTACCGATTCTTTGCCTCTATCATTGTGGCCCTGGTATACCAAGAGGAAACCATGGATTAATGGGAAGTTCAAGAACCCCACTTGACAAGAATTCATCAAAGAAGTGTTAATTAGAGTGGCTAGAAAGCTGTTCATGTTTCAAAATGAAAACAGCTTGTTGAGTACGCAGCAAGCTCATATATATTCAAACCTGTTTCTTCAGCTGGAGAGTGAATCCTGTTCATCAAACTTTTTTTGCATTGATCTTAAAAGTGGTAATGTATTTAACGAACTATCAAATCTGCTTATCAGTTTAATCAGATTAATGTAGTTCTTCCTCGGTTATCTCTTATCATCTCAAGAATGTGGCATGAATTTTCCTCAAACAAGCCTTTATTGTCATTCATCAAGCATCTGATATTTACTTCTAGTAGTCTAAACAAGATGCTCGGCTTCATGCATAATAAAATTAAAGTTAACAATTCTGAGAAAAAAAAAAAATAAAGTAGAAGATTATGTAGAAAACTACAACAGATTCAAACTGACATCGGAGCTCAAACTATTAATCAGTGACACCTAGGATCACTTTCTTCACAATTTTGGTAATCTCCAATTACGTTCTTTGTTAAATGATTATCCACGAAAGGTTTCATTTAATGGTAAAGACAAGAAAAACAAAAGGATCAAGAAGTTGGAATCTTATAGCTTTGTTCCCTTTATTTGAATGCTCAACATTAATACAAGGACATAATTTGGAACACAACATGATGAAAAAGATTATTCAAATATATTGATCTTATCGTCTTTTAACTTCCTCTCAATCAATGAAGTTCCGAACCGTATGGAGCATGTGAAAATATAACTGCTTTTTTTATTTTTGGGTAGTAACAGCTCAAAAGAGTGAATAGAAAGATTTGTATACCAAAATTTTGCATTTAAACAGCTCAAAAATCACATAGTAGGACATTGTACCCTTACAATCAGTATTATTTCCGATCAATCTTCTCCCCCTTCCAAGTCCCCTCCGGGAAGAACCCCATAAAGAAACTCACTGTGGGCTTTTGCAAGAATGTCCCAATGTAATTGTACCTACGACTCACAAGAGCTCTAAACAAATAAACTATCACCTTCTTAAAAGCTATATTACAGTGAAGGCAGGACTTCCATCATATGTTTTGTACAAAGGAAATTTCAACTCTTTTTCTCATTGGTAGGAAAATTGGACTCTCCTATAGTTTCCTGGAAGGGAAAACTTCCTCATAATTCACCAGAAGTGAACTTATACCCGGTACTTTCCAGTAACACCTTCAAAGGAGGGATCTAACTCAAGCTTTTACCATCTCTCACCTTGTAATTCCATGACCCATCTCCAAAAACCTCTTCAATCATGCTGCAAGTTGGCAATAACTCAACCTTGTTTTGACGGCAATTTGTATAGCCAGCATCCCAAACTTTAGCATCACAAGGCTCCAAAGCATATTCAGGGACACCACCATCGCTCAACTCATTAAAGCTACCTGGCCAACGGCCATCTTTGTCAGCCTTTACCTGCATACCCTGTGAGGCCGGCCCCGTATCGGAAGACGTGCATGAGTCATCTTGGAATTCTCGATCTCCCTTTGCATCCCCTGAATGATTATCCTGGTGCTGAGAGGAGGGATTGGAAGCACAACCATTATGCAACTTCCCAGGATATGCTTCTGAAACATTGGTGATTCCCCTATCAAAGACAGTATCTGCTTTCTCATTATTATTAAATATTTTTTCCACAATAACCTCTTCATAGATATGCAAGTCAGGTTCTCGGCACTCGTTAAAATCAATACCATCATAGTATACGGGTGACTCAACAACAGAGTCATCATCATCCGACATTCCAGCTTCATTGTCACCAGAATCATCACTCTCCTGCCACTCATCATTATCACTATTGATGTTCACTGGGTAACATCTGTTCTGCAATACCCGCCTTTGAAGCACAAACACATTAAAATAATAACTGACAATGTCCCTTTTGGTCCTGGAAGGGAAGACATCAGTAAGAAGGTCCCAGAAATTTTTGCCCAACGAAGCTGGATTGGAATAGACAACTTTGCGAAACAAACGTTCCTCAGCCTCACTCCATTTATCAGCCACTACTTCACCCATGTCAAGGAAACCAAGCTCCACAAACTTATCCTGCCCGAGTAATTCTCTAAGTTCCTCTCTTGCTTCTGTGACATGCTGCCTGACACATCTAATCGAGCCCTGATCCTCACAACAACAGTCAGTTCTACCATTTCCAACGTTTCCATCATTAAATGCAGATGATTCAAAATCAGGCATTGGAATGACACAAGTCCCCATCAGTCCTCTTTCATCTTCATTCCCGGAAATATGTTCAGAGCCCAACACCGCTTCAGATGTACCTATATGATTTGAAGTCTCCTTGGTGCACGGTGAGCCCCATGCTGGAATATCAGCTTGATGATTTTGTCCTATAGGAACTGATTTTCGTGGAGGATAATCCAAGAGAAAAGAATAGAGATCTCCAGGGTGACACCCTGTCCAGATCGAACGTTCAGGAAAGAAATATTCTGATGATAATGGTAAACGAACTGGTGTCAACGGTTGGGAATCTTCTTCGCTGGTACTACTGGTGGGCCATGAAGAGATGGAAATGCAGCCAGGACCACTGCTTTCAAAATCCTCAGCACGTCCTTGATGTTCAGCAATGACTTCACGAACGAGTTTTTCATCACCCGCAGTTTTACATTGCGTGAAGCCAGCCTCACCTTTTAGATATCACATTACAACTCAAGATCAATTACTAAATACCACATACGGTACGTATGAATTATTTTGGTCAGGGATCTGTCAACACACTACACATTTTTATAATCAAGATAAAAGTTTTTTGAATGAAACCATATAATATTCCACAGGAACAAATCAGCATGTTACCTCACATAAATAAAATTTAAAATTTATATAAGATTATTTACAATTTTAGTAACCGAAGATCCTATCCATGCACAAGATGCTGGTGCTTACAGATAAATAAAATATCAATACTAGAAGCAAAGAAGATTCTTGTTAATCCTATCAAAATGCATCTAAAATTCAAACATTTGCTTAAAAATGTATATTGTAATTTGCAGAGTCCAGAGCCAAATTGGATATCACATGACTAATATTACTCATGTTTATCAACTAAGACTAGAGATAGATACACAAACAGTTTCTTTGACTGCTCTGCTGGTTCTCCTTATTTACTACTCGGAGATGCCTCATAATGGAAGTGTCAAATATAGCTAAAGGTCCGACTTAAGCATTACATACAGTAGAGACTAAGTAACCTGTCTCACCTGAAGTATGAGGTATCTGGGAAACATCTTCAGAGGAAACAGATTCCAACGATGACAACTGCCTGTCATTATGTCCCACTTGTCTTGGGTGCTTGGAAGAAACCTCAAATGTTTCCTCATCTTCAAACGGCCGTTTTTCAACCATGTTTCACTGTAATATGGTTGAAATAAATTAAAAACTGTAAACGCAAGAAATTATATGCTACTTTGACTGTGGAAATACCTAAAGGTACATGCAGAGCAAACATGACAAAATACACAACCAAACCTTGTCCATTTAAACAAAACCAGTGTAGCATACTATATAAACTGGCAAGCAAGATTCTAAAATAAATGACGACTGGTACTTCTAATTCAATAATCAAAGATAATGTTACTCAACATCAAAATCATACCATCAAAATGCTAAGTATTGATGCAAGTAAACATACATAACGGCAAAGAGTCCGAAACTAAAAGAAGTATTAACACATGTTGACATGCTAAAAAAGTAGCTCTGCTATCAGCTATCCAATCCAATTGTGTGCCAATGAAGGAGATTCTATTTTTGTCCACTAAAATGCATATGTATATGTTTAAAGCAACCGTCTTCCTTCATATTTTGCCGTATAATTCAACGATTCCTACGAACATCATTATAGCTGTTAATAAATGAAGATGGGGTGGGGCCAGTTGTTTGGACACCTTAAACAGAAGGGCGTTTTGGTAAAAAGGTATAAAGGAATTTTCTTTCCTGATTAATTAAAAAATTAAAAAGAAATAGACAACATGCTCGGATTATTCAGATTAAAAATTAACAAAAACAAAAAAGCATTTATTCTTTTTACCTCGAATTACAACGTTCTTCAAAATTCAGACGATACGACAGATTCCTAAAACTGGAAACTATGGACCTCAAATTGACCAGCGGTCGGGGGCGAAAACGTTATTAATTTGTGATTGTTTTGACTTTCCGCGACTCAATTAACAAATAACTAAAAAGCCCCAAATTTCTTAAAATCCTAACCCTAGATCTTCAAATTATCGACGAAATTTACAAGATCTTTATCTGATCTACGAAAGAAGAAACAAATGGCTAAAACTAACCTCGAAATCAACAGATCTATGCGTCAAAAATAACTTTGAAAATAAAAACCCAGAAACCCACAGAATTCGAAATTATTTACAAAACAGGAACTAAATCGAGTACGAGAACAACACCCACAAACAAAATCGTTGAATCGACAAGAGGATTGACAGATCTGAGATCAAAATTAGAGATAGAAAAATTGACGAAACCCTAACCCTAGAAAAAGAGTAAAGTCACGGATAGGGCAGATAACGGGATCGGTCGATCCAGGAAAGAGAGAGCAATTCAAATCTGAGATCGAATCAAAGATTAGAGGAAGAAAATACGATGAAATCGAGGAAAAAAGGATCGAGATCGAAAAGCCAATTTTATTATTGACGAAAAAGGGCACACCTAGGGTTACCTTTTGTTGGTAACGAAATTGTCCTAGAAACGGATGGGAAAATTACGAAAAAGGGGCATAGGATTGGGATAAAATTACAGGGACTACCCTCTGGCAATTACGAGGATAGAGAGCTGCGAGCAAGAGTCTGAGAGGGGGTATAAGCATGTGCTATTTATGGGTATTTGGTGTTGGTGATTATGATTGGATTACGCGAGGGTGAGTGACACGTGGCGTGCCTTGGGGGGAAATTGGCTAGAGACAAATTGGGATCAAAATTTTCAAAACTTTTTTTTATTATTTATTTTGGCAAACGTGATTTCTTTGGCAGATAAAGATTGGATTAAACCATGCATTTCACCTAATTAATGGGACCGCTCGGTAATATTATCAGATACTGTAAAGTATTAAATTAAATTGAAAATTACATTGTGAAGTATTAAATTAATTTTAAACAACCTTATTATTACTAAAATATTAAGGGGTATTTGTTTTTTTTTTTCTAAAATTTGAAAGACATATTTGTTTTATTATTTTAACATGTGAATTTAAATATTTAAAAATTAATATTTTTACTTATATATCTATATATATATATATATTGACAAAATAGAAGTATTTAAATATCAATAATATTTATCATGAGTATGATTTATTTATTTGTGCATAATTTTATAAAAAAATTATTTTTTTAAAGGGATTTGATGTAAGGACAAACTAGATGACCATGAAATAATTTATGTAAAATTATGAACAAACAATAATATTTTATATTCAAATATTAAGTTATATACAAACATGTCATAAATAAAACGTTATGAAGATAATTAAAAGAATTAGGGGAGAGGTAAATGAGTCATACATTTGTATTCGGATAAAAATTAAAATTTTTAATTTTTTTTATGTTCAGATGAGATTATCTGACAATCAATCTTTAATTCAAACAAACAAACACGTTTAAGTCTAGGAAACAAATATTACCTAAGTAGAGTTCAAATAAGTTTTAGTAAACTTCCAAAAATGTAAATAATAATGAAAAGTTATAATAACAAATAATAATGAAAACTTCCAATTGGACGTGTCCAAATATTATTGAATGAGTTAAAATTAATAATAATAATAATGAAAAGTTATAATAAATGATTTCAGTAATCACTCATCAATAAAATTGTAACACTCAGATTTATATGAGATTACTTATATGAATTGATTGTATGCATAGAATTATTCTAAATTAATGAATGCGGATTAAAAAAAAATCATTACTTTACCACACTCTTCTTGTAAATATACTCAATAGTACCTTCATGAGTATGTTATTTAATAAAGTCAAACATTTTATTAAAGATGTTCAATAATAGTTTAGGATGGGGCTATTTGAACCCCTAAAGTTCATTTATACACCCATTTTTTTAATAAAACTTATAATACTTAATTGTCCTTAAATAAAATTACTTTAAAAGACTTCCAATCCTCCTTAAATTCTTCTTCTTCATTCTCTTTTGTTACGAAGAGTAAATTACTTTCATTTGTGAATCTACTTGGCGTGATCGAAACTATCACCCAAAAGTAAACCTTACTTATCCCCTATATATGTCGAATGGTAAATAAAACGAAGGGTCGAATCCTCAGGAACTGGGTTATGATTATTAGATTAATACATAATTTATCACTTCTAAATCCTAGTTTCTAAGATGCAAAGGGGAATTTAACTAAATAAAATTAACTAAATTACGAAAACAAATAAATCGGATAAAATAATCAGAAAAACAAACGTGATTGAAAGAATACTTTACTTCGTTAGACTCATCAATTCAATTGATCCTATTATTCTTAATTGATTTGTGTGATCTACAGGAACATCAGCCTGATATACTCCATATCTGTTGGAATACACCGACCTATCCTTCCTAGTTAATTCAAAGAACGCTTATTAATTAACCCTATTTATTAAATAACCTAGAAGAAAGCTTACTAGATTTAATTCAATAAACGCAAAGATCTTAGAAGGTATAACTGAACCAGGCAAGATCCTCCAAGCGTGAACCTTTAACCTGAGACTATAAATTACTTTGCAGCTAACACTATAAATTGTTACCAATGCCTAGAATTTTCAACATTTACCTATTAGATTTCTAGACTAACTATGAACTATCAAATCTGAACTATTAGTTGCGCACCTAATAACTCAAACTAGCAGTTCTAAAAATCATCTGGTAATTCACATTCATCCCTTAAATCTACCACAAAATCAATAAGAATACAAAATCAATTTCATTAAATCATTGTCTAACTACACAAAGTTTCTCTCAATCACAAAGGAAATTAGTTACACATGGCAAAAGTAAACAAAACAATGGAAGAGAATACACCTATGAAGAATTCCATCCGGCTCTGGGCAGAGGATCTCTAAGGTTGCTCTCTTCTCTGGCTCTGGCTACTCCAACTGCTATCTCTTGCTCACTATGCAGACTAACGGCTAAAAATCTAAAATTTCCCTTTTATATGAAATCCTAGACTCACTAAAATAAAGGACAAACTCGTCCTTTGCCCTAAAAATAGCTAAGTTCGTCAACATGAAATCGGGGCAGTGTCACGGTGCTCACTAACCCAGCACCTCGGCACTCAGCTTTCTGAAAAAACACGTGAAATGTTGCCGCACGAGCGCCACGGTGCTCAATGTCCACCGCCATAGCGCTGACCTCTCTGGAATTTGCCTTATGTCGAAGTCGCATGAGCGCTTCAGCGCTCTTCCAATCGGCCTCGGCGGGCGATGTCTGCACCAGCACCGCAGCGGTCTCTATTAAACGCCTCAGCGCTCAGCCGCTGTCATGCAACTTGACTTCTTTTCTTCTGTTTTTCTCTGCTTTTTGACTCAGTTTACGCAATCTCTGGGAATTCTCTACATTTCTGCAATATCAATATAAATCCCATAAGAAGGCCTCAAGAATATGTAAATTGTCAAGCAAAGAGGTATAAAAATGCATCATAAAATGAACTTATCACTACTTTAAAAATATATAGAACTAAGCGTAAAGCTCTCGCGTTGTACGGTTATGTTTGTTTAATATTATTTGTTATTTTTCAGTGTTTTATGATTTTATAACATTTTTAAAATAGCTTTTGTTGAAAGAAAAGAATATAAATTCTAATGTTGCTGATAGCATTTGTGATCTCACTCAACCTTCGACTATACCATTTAATCCTAGTTGTACAAATGATCAAGATATATAAATATTTTATAAACTATTAAAACTGTATTGCTACATGTTTTTGCCATTGACAATCATATATATATTGGCATATGATTAAAGTCCTCTTAATCGTGAACCAAGAATGAGTAAACCTGAAAGACAGGAATAATACTCAGGCGTTCATAGCAAATAGGATAATCAATTTTCCTTTTTTCCCAAATACGTTTTCAATCACTTAAGTAATATTATAAATACTTATCAGAAAATTTTCTGAATCCATTTGATATATAATCCATATTATAAATTCGATTTATTTACTAGATTCATAAGAAATCATTTTCAGTACATTGAACATATATCAATTAATTAAATATTAATATGATTTATTTAATTAACAATTATTTTTTCTAAAATTTATAGTAATTATCTAATCATATTATAATTATTCGATATTTATAAGTGCATTATAGAACATTGTGATGATTTACTTACAGAGAGTAGAATTGTATTATTGCATATCTTTTCACAGTATTTCAAATGTTTTGTTGAATAATGTATGTGTTATGTCAGAGTATGTAATATTAATAACAATGTGCCATTACGTGGTATGCGAAACCATACATGGCTTGACATTAATATGAACTGAATATAAACATTATTAAATTTTATGTTGTAATATTAAATTTATGTGCTTCAATGAATTTTAAATTTTAAATTTTATTAAATTTTATGTTGTAAATTTTCCCAAATTTACGTGGTATTTTATGTTTGTTGTCATTTCTTTGATATTTGTTGTTAAGATTTCACTTTCATTAATATTCATTGTTGTACCACATGAGATTAGTTATGTGCTTCAATGATGCCCTATTCTAAAACATTTCCTGCTCAATAGATATTTCATGGGGTAAATACATAGACACCCTTGAGGTTTGGTCTAAGTAACAATCACACCCCTGTTATTAATAAAGTAACATAGACACCCCTAGAATTGGAAAACATGGGGGTTTTGACACATCAAAATAGGGGTCTTAATGTTACTTAAAATATCAAAATGGGGGTCTTTATGTTACTTTATGAATAACAGGNGTGAGTTTGTTACTTAGATCAAACCTTGGGGGTGTCTATGTATTTACCCCGATATTTCATTCGAAATTTTCTTCTTCAACTGGAGTATTGGCTTGCTTTCTTTACTGCAGGTATTATTAGTGCTTAAGATAAAAAATATATAAATATTTATGAACATATGCTAGATTCAAATTATTAAGGGTGTACTTTAGTCTGTAGGGCATACACTTCCTCAATATCCGAATTTATATGTATTTTTGATGCTGAAGTTGTGTTCAGAAGCAATTTCCTTGCATGAAAAAAATAAATAAATAGTGAGCTATAAAAATATATTTATTGATGTAACAACGATCACAATTGGTTTTTGTAATTTTCCACTTTGAAGTATTGATTGATTTCTCCATAATTTTTTTCCCATGAAAATAGTAATTATTTGTCTGAAATAATTTAAAAGGATTAATTATGAACAAATCATAATATATATAATAAATTCTTTAGCACAATTTGAAGGTTGATTTACTGAACCATAATTGAAAAGGTGATTGAAACTTTAATGGTTAGGCAAAATATTCAAAAGATTTTTTGTATAACTTTTACTAGTCAAAAGAAATTTGTCGAACTAATACCAATTTCGTTGAACAGAGTCCAATCATAAAGTAATTTGCCGAATCATAATTTAAAGGTCTATTGAAACTTCAATGGTTAGGCAAAATATTAAAAAAAAAAATTATGAAAATTTTTCAATTGTAAGAAGTAATATGCTGAAACAAATTGTTCAATATATTATTATAGTCATTCTAATACTTTATCCAAACAATAATGTTTTTACCATAATATATGTAATAAGTAAATGTTTTAAAAATCTAAATAATTTTGGATAATCTCTATTATGAAACAAAATTGGAAAAACATGTTGTTTGGCTGTAGATATGTTTCATAAGTCTAATCCGTTACAACAAGAAAGAAACATTTTTCCTAAGGTATATCAAACTGACATGGGACATATACTAAGAACATAGTATTTAGTGTAGTTAATTTGCTACTGCATTATGTATAAGTTTATTTATCGTTCATTCTCCAATCTGACATCTCCTTTTGACTCTTTGTTGATTTAATTTCTTTAATTTTACTTATTGCATTCAAAATTTCAATGACATCTGCATATTATTGATTATATTAGATATACCGAGTTATTTTTCATGTAGTTAAAATAAGGATAAGTTAAACTAAATATACATGACAAGAAAGTCATGTCATTTGACCTCTCTTGAAGGTCATCAATCCTCGCAAATTGAAATCGATATTTTAGTATAAAAACTATTGGTTCTTTGATCTCTTTAACAGACATAGTCATGAGAAATTGTATACGGTATGTCCTAGAGACATGCTATAAATAGGGGTACATAATATAACTTTTATATTGTTTATCAAATAAATTGAACCTTCATGGATATAGTTCCTAAATTTCGGAACCATGTTCTTTAGTATAGTTGCATGATCAACTTCATTATGCAAAATAATGGAATTAGCTATTTTAATGAACTTGTATAATTTACAAAAAATAAAACTTCAAATTATTTTAGCAATATATTTGTTACCTATTCATCAATAAAAATCATTTCAAAACTAATGAGTTCATTATTCATCTTRAAGTTATGATACTCCCATACTCTAGCTACTYTGAYGGTAATTATCCAATCATCTCGTGATTAGTCAAGATCTTTAAGCGCAGTATAAGACATTGTAATGATATAYCTCTAAAGAATACAATTAACAACATCAAATTAATTTGCAAATTACAATTGATATTCTAAAATTCAAGGGCTGACACAATATGTAATGCATTAAAATGTTTGACTTTTTATCACAATAAATTGTTTTGTAGTATTATTATTTAGTGTCACTCTTCTATCTAAATTAGTTGAGTTCATGTAACAATTTCATGAATAACTTTCAAATACCAAAATCTAACACAATATAAAAAAAAATTAAAAAAGCAAAATTAAAAGCATTAAAATTTCCTTCAAGTAGACCAAAAAGAAGAGGTATAAAAATGGAGCAATTGAACAATTATAAAGCCTCAAAATTTTTATTTGTTAAAAATCTAAAGCCTAAAAAATTATATATTTAAAATATAATCTTACACTGCAATTAGAACCAAAATGATGATCAACTACTAAAAACTAAAAGCTCTCAAAACCTTCAATCACATTATAATTAATACAGTAGCAGCCACAGAGTTCAATATATAGATAACATAAACATTTCCAAAAGGTATAGAGTGCAACTAAATCACGCGACAACAAATTCACCGAGAGTGCCATTTCATAATAATAGCAATGATTACTAAAGAATTCAGCTCTAACAATAAATACACAGCATCAAACACAAAATGGACCATTTTGCTTTATTTACAAATTAAATCATACAAAAAGATTATAAACAAACCTAACAATTTACCAAAATTAAAAATATTTCTGAATTTCAAAAAAAAAAAAAAAATTGGGAATATCCCAACGTTAAAGTACGAAAGCAATATATGGCAAGATGGTTGATTAACTTAGTAACAGAATAAAAGATGATAGCTGTGATTATCTGTAATTAGCTGTGTCTAGTTAGCAATTAGTTCATTACTAGTCATTAGTATATATAAAGAACTGTATTGTATAGAATTTTTTTATCGGAGCAATAACAGAGGTTTTACACTCATTTTGTTGTATTCTTTCTCTATATGGTATCAAAGCCATATTAGGCTTCTGTTTTCTTCATTTCATTTTCAATGGAATTCATAAATGATTCCTCACATCCATTGTTCCTCCATCAAGGAGAAAGTCCAGGAACTCTTCTTGTGTCTCAACAATTGACTGGAGCAGAAATGTATCAGACCTGGCGACGATCTATGTATGTTGCCCTTGGTGCTAAGAACAAGTGTGGATTTATCAATGGAACAATTGCCAAACCAGATAATATTGATCCAATACATGCTGCTTGGGTACGTTGCAATCAGATGGTTTTATCTTGGTTACTGAATTTTGTTTCTAAAGAAATAGCAGCAAGTTTGTTGTATTATGATAATGCTATAGATGTTTGGGCTGATCTTGTTAAGCGATATGCTAAATTGAATGGACCACGAATCTATCAGATTAAGCGAGATATAGCTAATCTGGCACCGAATAATATGTCTGTTACAACATATTATACAAAGATGAAAGGGTTATGGGATGAATTGTCCTTTTGTTCTTCAATTGTTCCATGTACCTGCGGAGCTTCTCAAAATAATCAAGGAGATCAAATCATTCAGTTTCTTATGGGACTGAATGACTCTTTTTCATAAAAATGAGGCCACATCTTGATGCTTGAATCTCTTCCAAGTATTAATAAGGTTTCTGCGATGGTAGTTCAAGAGGAATAACAACGTATTATTGCAACTTCAAGTTCTACAGTTGATGCTGCAGCTTTTATAGCTAAGACGTTGAATAATTTCAAAAATATCAAAGGGAAAGGAAACCTTTGGTGCACTCATTGTAATAAGGATAATCATTCTAATGAGAAGTGCTATAGACTATATGGTTTTCCTCCAGGTTTTAAGTTTGCCAAAGGAAAGAATCAAGGACAATCATATGCTGCTATGGCCAATCAGGTTGCATGTGTTAGTCAAGATGCAACCAAATCTGCACCAGCTACGTTTCCTTTTACTAATGAGCAGTGTGTCCAATTATTGGGTCTCCTTAAAAATACAAATCATCTTGCCAATACCTTTGAGGTATATAACTCTTCATCTGTCAAAATGTCAAGTATTTTTTTCTACTTCTTGTAATCATACTTCTCCTGCATTTTCTTCATCAGTTTTTTCTTCTGTTTTTTCCGTTCCTAAATATGTTCCTCGTGACTCTTGGATTATTGATACTGGAGCCACCAATCATATTGTACGTTCTGTAGATTTGTTTACTAGCATAACTACCTTAATTGATTCCTTTGTTCAGTTAGTAGATGGTAATACAGCCACAGTTTCACATGTAGGAATAGTTCAATGTTCTAGTTCCTTACACCTTACACATGTTTTGTGTGTTCCTTCTTTTCATTTCAACTTGTTGTTTGTTAGTCAATTGACCAAATCTAAGTCATATTATCTAACTTTTGAATCCTCTTTGTGCTATATTCAGGACCTACGGATGAAGAGAATAATTGGTGTGGGCAAACAAGCAGCTGGTCTTTATTACTTGATGCCTTCGAGTTTTGAAGTTTTTCTTGTTAATTTTATTTTTCAGCCAGATTCAATAAGTTGTATGACACATTCAGATATAAATCTCGGGCACATTAGACTTGGTCATATGTCTGTCTCTCGTCCTAGGTTATTACATCATTTAATACCTTATGTCAACACAAACAATTTTCGATTATGTACTATCTTTCCATTAGCCAAGCAACATAGATTGCCTTTCTCTCTACTTGTTCCATAAAACCTTTTAATACGTTCTTTCATATCATAGATTGTCTCCTATTCATTACTCTTATGTCATGGCTATCACTAACTCCAAAGAACCTAATTCTTATCATGAAGCTATAAGATCTCCTCATTGGTAAGTTGCAATTGATGATGAAACTCGTGCTTTTGAGGCTACTAATACTTGGACTGTCTGCTCATTACCACAAGGGAAATCAATAGTTAGATGTCGTTGGGTTTACAAAGTAAAACATAATGCTGATGGTATCTTTTTTAACGTTTCAAAGTCAGGTTAGTGGTTGAGGGTTATACTCAACATGAAGGACTTGATTATGTAGAAACCTTTTCTCCAGTTGTTAAAATGGTGACTGTCAGGACTGTTCTTTCTTTGGCTATTTCTCAAAACTGGTATTTACATCAATTAGATGTAAATAATACCTTTTTACATGGAGATTTACATGAAGAGGTATATATGGATTTACCTCTTGGTTTTAAGGCTCTTAACAATTCTTAGGTTCTTAAACTTAATAATTCTTTGTATTGTCTAAAACAAGCTTCTCGGCAGTGGTACTCCAAGTTTTCTAATTTCCTTCTGGTCAACAGATCTCATCAATCACAAGCTGATCCTTCACTCTTCACAAAGCATGATGATGGTTGTTTCATTGCTTTGCTCATATATGTTGATGACATTGTTCTTGCCACTAATGATTACTTGCAGGTTGATTCAAAATTTTTCTTGGCCTAGAGATTGCTCGAACTCAATAGGGTATTACTATTTGTCAACGAAAGTATGCCTTGGAATTGCTCGATGAAGTTGGATTGTTGGCGAGTAAACCTTCTACTTTTCCTATGGATGCTAGAGTCAAGTTGTCCAGAATGGAGGGGGCACTTATCACAGATATTACTCAATATAGACGCATCATAGGCAGATTGTTGTATCTTACATTAACTCGACCAGATATTACATTTGCTGTCCAAGTGCTTAGTCAGTTTTTGGACCAACCACGGAAACCGCATTTAGATCCTGCAATGAAGGTTCTATGATACATAAAATGGGCTCTATCTCAAGGGTTATTTTTCTCTGCTTCATCACAAGTTTATTTGAAAGCTTTCTCAGATAGTGATTGGGCTGGATGTCCAGATTCACGAAGGTCAGTGATGGGTTTTGTGTTTTTCTTGGAGACTCTCTAATTTCCTGGAAATCCAAGAAACAGAAGGTGATTTCACGTTTTTCTGTAGAGGTAGAATACAGAGCTATGGCATCAATTACAACAGAAATTGTTTGGTTAAAATAGTTTTTAAAAGATTTGAGTATAACACATTCACGACCTGCACAATTGTTCTGCGACAGTCAATCTGCTTTATATATAGCAGCAAATCTGGTATTCCGCGTGAGAGAACAAAATACATTGAAGTAGATTGTCATTTTACTAGAGAAAAATTTCAAGAAGGACTTTTGAAGACATATTATGTTAAATCTACAAATCAGTTAGCAGACATTTTAACTAAGGCTATTGGATCTGCTAGCTTTCACACATTGTTGTCAAGAATGAGAATATTGAACATTTGTGCTGCAAACGAAGAAGTGGCAGGAGAGAATCCATCTTGAGGGAGGATGTTAAAGTACAAAAGCAATATATGACAAGATGGTTGATTAACTTAGTAACAGAATAAAAGATGACAGCTGCGATTAGCTGTAATTAGATGATAACTGTAATTAGTTGTGTTTAGTTAGCAATTAGTTCATTACTAGTCATTAGTATATATAAAGAACTGTATTGTCTAAATTTTTTTATCGGAGCAATAACAAAGGTTTTACACTCATTTTGTTGTATTCTTTCTCTATATCCTCAAGAGTTATGGTCGAAATATCGTATAATATACTAAAATATGAGTATGGATATAAAATAATTAAAATAAAAAAGAGTCGAAGTATTATAATATCCATTATGACCAAATAACTGAGCAAAACCGAACATTCTTTCCCCGAAAATAAAGTTATCGAACTGTAGTTGATATTTGCCTATAATTGGCTTGTAAAAGGAAAAGAATTAGAGAAGAAAACAAACATGAAATACAAGAATACTCATGGTTCATAGCAAACTGGACAATCAATTTTTCTTTTTTCCCAAAAATGTTTTGAGTTTCTTAAGTAATATTATAAATACTTATCAGAAATTTTTTTGAATCCATTTGATATACAATTCACATTCTAAATTCAATTTATTTGCTATATTCATGAGAATTTATTTTCATTAAATATTGATTATTATATTTTTATGATTCAATTAATTTATTTGTCAGATTCATGAGAATTCATTTTAAGTATACTGAATATATATTAGTGGATTAAATATTGATTATTCTGTTTTTATGAATTATTTAATTAATAATTAATCATTGAGAAATTTAAACTACCAATGAACTTCCTAAAATGTATTGAACTTAGAGATATATTAATTCATATTCTAAATTTAATCATGCTTGTAAAAAATCTAAAGTCTAAAAAATCTTATTTGTCATCTTGCATGTCAACTATACAGGCTTCTATTTCAAGATTATATAGATATACAAATAGATAGATAGATATAGATATAGACTAAAATCAAATAACAATAAATATGTTAACTTCATAATTAATCTTTATTTATTAGGTTAAACAAATTACGAAATGAAATTACTTTCTTATGAAAAATTTCTATAAGCTAAAAATCAACTACTTTTTTTTGATAAAAAATAATTTTAAAAAAGAAAATAAACAATAGTAAAAACCAATCAACGATTTACACATAATACAAAGAATAATTAAGAATCTTGAAGATTCAACCTTAATTTTAATCAAGTAAATATATAGAGATAACTCAACTTGAATAAGTTACGATTTTTTATAAAGTTATTTTTGGGTTTCTAAGGGGTACGTATAAGTTAAAACTTGAGTTTTCTTATTATTATTATTTTTTGGAAAGAGGTGCGTTGAGGAAAAAAGGTGTGAAGAGAAGTTTCTTGATTCAAATAATCTCACTCAGAAGTTTATTAAAGCAGCCAGTTATCACTTGTCCAATCATACACAAAATGCATGAGCCTGCAAATGACGATCAAACCAAAAGGTCAGGTCTATCATTTACATTCAGATTCAAAA